>JAATLQ010036156.1:9791-35523 GCA_013421005.1 Heliconius erato x Heliconius himera | reverse complement strand
GGCTTCTGATGAAAGAAATAAAATAACATAAATTGATTAAACTCACATTTATTGTAATTAATTTAATTAAATATATGGCAACAGAATACATTATATATAAATTATAAATTAGTAAGATTGTACAAATATAATAACAAGATATTACTTCCCTTAAATGATTAAACAACAATTTCACTCAATTATTATTTAAGATTCAGAGTGTCGCACACAGGAGCCAGAGATCCGTCCTGGTCGGTGACTAGCTCGCTTCTGAACCGAAGAATGATCAACCGTCGTATTTATGTTGAATATGACACTAAAGTTGTCAAGTTTGACCACCGAACACTAGCGCCACGAGTCAATTGACTGCATAAATAAAATATTAAAACATCCGTTTTTGTATTCGCGCCGATATATATACCTATATAAAAGTACATCAACTATGGGCGTAGAATCTGGAGGAGCCGAGTAGGCCGTGATCTAATGAATCTATCATGTTAAGTCAGAGTAAAAAGGAGAAAATTTGCCTTATCAAGTGCATCTCTTAAATGCAATATACTCCCACAAAAATAAAACGCGTGGATATTGTTTGACGTATAATGAATGAATGAAATAGATTCAAATCTTGTTGTAATAAAAAATAATTACTTAAAAAGAAATATTTCAATTACATACACGCAGCTACACTGCTTAAGTACACAGTTCACAGAACACATATACCTAAAGGGAATATGATTATGAAATATAAAAATTGTTTTATTTTGTTCAAATTTCTTGCGCATTTATCAAACAGATAAAAAAGCTTTAAAATAAAAATATAAATATAAAAGCAATTTTTGGTATTTTTATAAAGTAATTATAATTAATTTGTTTATAATAAAGCTAAAATGAAAATAGTTATTTTTCACATCGTTTTATGCAGAACACATGTTTGTTTTTAAAATTTCATAGGTTATAAAACTAGCTAAACTTATTTTGACTGATTTCTATTAATTATAAAATAAAAATTAATATTAATGATATTTTTATCATTCTGAAGTGTTATTTCCAAAAATAATAAAAATAATAAAATACCATTCAGTTCAAATTTCCCGCGACACTATGAAACAGATAAAAAATGTGATTTATGATTGATAATTTCTGTATAAAATAACTATTATTTATAATAAAATTGTTTTTATATTAATGTTAAATTAAATGCAAGAAAGCTAGAAATACAATTATAAATAATTTCTTCAGTAAAAAAATATTAAAATTATTATTTTTGACATAAGTTCATTCTGTAGTATATCTGTTTGTTTTTAAACATCCAGAGTACAAAACTGAATTGATCCAATTTGTTTGTTTTGTTCTGATAAAAATTTGATGTTATTATTAAAAACATTATAAAAATATTTAATAAGTGCGAATATATTAATGTAAATCTTTTATATGTGTTATAATATGAAGTGAACTTGACAAGATGCGGCGAGGTCATGCAGGAATTGGTGGATGGCGCAATGAACATCCGAGACATTTTAAGTCTCGGAGCAGCAACAGTTCCCACTTTAGAAGCTCCAGAAACTATAGGTTATTAGATTCACCTAGGTAAGTGGCAATTATTAAAGTAAATTGACTGGAAAAACGAGCATTACTGATTAATTTATGTCAAAAAGCAAAAGTGCTTACCTACACATTTTTGTTATTTTTTCGATTGGCTGCAAGAAATAGCTTACAGCAGTATATTATTTGCAAAATACTGCATTATTCTAATGTACTTGTATGTAGTTTGTTTAATATACGGAAACGGTATTATATTATTTTCAGATTCCCGCCACCAATTTCAAGGTCATTACGACCACCGTACCATCCTCATTCCGATAATCAAGATCAAAATATATCTGAAAATGTAGAAAGAAATAGATATAAAATTAACAGACTCAATAGATATAATGAACATCATGAACCTTATCAAAAACCTCACCAACAAGGTGAAAGACAGATGTTACCGCTGCTACAACAATCTAGGTTTAATAATGACCACAGAAACACTTTTCAAGACACCACAATCAATCATCAATTTTATGATGATAGCTCTATACATATTAATAGCATGGGTGATGTTGACCATCGTCATTTTAATACTCACCAAAGGGAAAGCTACAGACATCCTCCTTTTTCAAATCCCTGGGCTCCAGAAACTAATATACAACCGCCTATTGAGAGACCTCACAACAAACCTCATAAT
This sequence comes from Heliconius erato x Heliconius himera, assembly GCA_013421005.1. Lineage (NCBI taxonomy): Eukaryota > Metazoa > Arthropoda > Insecta > Lepidoptera > Nymphalidae > Heliconius > Heliconius erato x Heliconius himera. Next base: position 33,317 of record JAATLQ010036156.1, on the reverse strand, counting down.
TTGGATAAGGAAACTTATACAGGACATAGACCACCAGCTTCTGATCACTACGGATGCAATCCAACTCACTCATTTTCCACAATTGATAACTCCCGCACATTTAGTCGGTCGGTAGATGATACTGTTGATATAGTAAGAAAAAGATTACTAAACCGCAATGAACCTCAGAACATAGAAAATTATGATGATAATCAAAACAGTAGTAATGTGGATAGTCAGAGGTTGTCTGAAAGAGGTGATTGCTTAACAAATAGTCAGCAAGAGCCTGCCAAAAAAAGGTATCAAAAACAAAAGCACACTGCCAAAACAAATTGTGCTAAAATTAAAAATAAAATTGTGCACCAACTCTTTAAAATGGACAAGGAGAAGATTCACAAGCTCATGGATAATCCAAATTCTTCACATAAATTTGAATATGCTATTAGTAGCCTGATAACTGAGTCGCAGAATAGCTTTAATAGACACCTAAGGTCAACAGCTGAAAAATCTCTTTGCAGTACAAGTACAGAGTTTATAGAAAATGACAATAACACTATATATGAGGATACTTTTTTGAAACAAATGCAATGTATCCTCGATCCGCAAGATACAGTATTTCTGGAAGACATAAAACCAATTGTTATGGCAGAGTTGACTAAGGTTTTGCAAATTGATGAATTTGAACAAAAGCTTAGTATTAGTGAAGATGACTCTTCATACACAAATCAAGAAGAACCTCATAACTATAACCAATATGAAAAACATAAACAAGGTAGCTATGAAGAATATTCCAAAAGCTCCTTTTCACAAAATTTGCCACACACACAAAATCCAAGGCGTAAGAGTTCAGATGGTGTTTCCAGCAATCATGTTTCTTATGAACATGATGGACAAACTTACGATGTATCTAATAAACCATATTTTTATAGAAGAGCAAGAAGTAAAAGCTATAATTATAGTGCTGAAGTTAGTACCTCGTCTGAACATGATTTTTACAGAACTATTGAGAATGAAGATACTGAAAATGTAAATAACACTTCCACACAACCACAATATTTTAAAAATGCCACAGAGCAAATATCTGAAGAGGATGATCCATTTGCAGAATTAGATCAGCAATATCATGTGGCCGTTGATCCTGACTTTATAGAAAATGATGATATTTCCACTCCCAATCGAAGTAATATCAGTATCATTACCTCAAATACTATCAACAAAGATTTAAAATTAGAACCACAGTCACCTGATAAAAATTCTAGAATCATGGTTGATATCATAGACAGTCAACTACAAGACACAGCTAAGTCACCTGTAAAATCATGTGTTACAGTAAGTACTACAAGTCCCCCGGAAAAGACAAAAGACAACAGTAGTTTACAAAGTACACAAGTACTCTCAAATCTTAATTCCACTATGCTAGTACAAGATAAAGATATCAATAGTGTACACGAAGACACAAATGAAAAAAGTAACTCAGAGCCTAAACATATAACTAAAAATAACGAAAATACAGACAACCCAACAAATACACTAAAATCTTTAACAACAACTAACTCTCGTAAGAGATCTATTGAACAGAGACCATCACATCGAAAGGAGAAAAGAAAGAAATTAGAATCATGTTCATCTGATTCAAGCAAACAAGATTGCGCTTCAAAAGCCTCGGAAAAATGTGAAACAACAAAATTCATACTTCATTCATTTTTTCCTAAAGAGGAGAAAAATGCATGTAAAGATAATAAAAAGGTCACCACTATTGATAAGCATTATATAGAAAAACATGTTAAGAGAAAAGAAACCCCTAAAAAGGCAACTGATATTAATAAAAGAAAAGATTCCACATCCAGTCAACCGACTAGTCCTATTGACAACAACTCTAATATTAGTAATCAAACTCCTTCAAAGTCAGATATTAAAACTACACTTAAAACAATTGATATGTTTACTGAACAACCACGAAAAATAAGTATACACCATGCTCATAGAAATACCGCACCAACGCCAACTGTCACCACAACACCCAAAGCTCCTGTTGACAAAGCAAATAAGGAGAAAAAGCCACTCTCACGGCAAATCGTGAAAAGACATGTCGCTGTACAAGTTTTAAGAAAATGTCCCACGAAAGAGACGCAAACTGAAAAGAGGAAACTTTTTCACAAAGCGATACAAACAGATTTAATAATTCCTGATAAACCAGGTAGGAAGTCAAATGACGCATTTGAAAGAATGAAAGAAATTGATTTGGAGATACAAGTTTTATTGCAAGAGAAATTTAAATTATACAATTCAATAGAAAGTAAGGAGTCTAGTGTCAATTCAATGCAAACATTAGGAATGACAGTATTAAATGTTGATCCATTTGATGAAGAAAATGAAATTGTATCAGATGTGCTAACTGAGGATACTATTGTTGATGATTTCACAAGTTTGCCAGTAGAAGAACTTGAGAAAATAGCATTAGAAAGTGTTAGTGAAGACCAAATCAGAGAATCTCCAACGATACAAAAAAGAGGTCGTCGTCGTAAAATTTCAAAAAATGAGTCTGTTAAATCAGGGAGTCCTGCGTCCACTGGGAGAAGAAAAAACAAAAAACATAAGTCTCCAAATATATCATTAATTGAACAAATAATTACAGATGATAGGCCACTAGAAGATATTATATCTCTAGATGACTTAGAAGTCCCTCAACCAACAATAAAAACTAAAAACCCTAAGAAACAAGTTGGAAGGAAAAAAGATTCTTACAATAGTAGTGTTGAAAAATCTAAATCTAGTAATAACACTAATATTCAATTGAAAGATTGTTCTGTTGTTTTAGTAAGGCTCGGTCATAGTGATTTTTTGAAACATTTACACTCCAATGAACTCGAGAAAAATACTAATGAAATAATCATAGAAGAGAAAGTTGATGAAAGCAATATAAATATATTGGAAATTTCTGATCAATCACCAATGAAACACGATTTCGTGGATGAAATTGTAAACGACTTGCATCTTGACATGCTCGATGTGTCAGAGGACATAGTAGTGGGAGACAACTGCGAAGTAAAATCTGTGGAAGATAAGGAAGTCATTGAGTCTGTACCTGTACCAATAAGCGAAGAAATAATCTTGGATAACAGTCAGTCGTCTATAGAAGAAGTCTTGCCGACTGTCAGTCAGAGTGAAGAATGCAAAGTGTATGATTATTCTGCAGATGAAAACTTGCGTCGCGATTCTCTTGTGGTGTCAGGTAATGCTGATGCAGTTCTCGCTATAGAGGTTAGTACAAACTCTAGATACCATTTAAGTATAATCTGTAAAGAACAATATAAAGAGGCAAATATAGTATTTTTTTAGCTTCAACTAATATAACAGGTTAGGCAGAGGGAACCTAGTGTTAAAATACTTCCTTCCACACTCACCGCTAAACATTGCTGAATGGTGAAACTCAACGCCACGATTGGTCTCGCTTATTACTAGAGCGAGTAAATAAAAAAAAACAGTTTTCAAGTATAATATGTATTGGCGTCTGTTTAAAATATAAAATTTCATTTATTTCAGTGTGTGGAAACCAACTTCCTAGCGGCGTGCGTAGACGGTAACGTCTATTACTTTAATAGTGAAGGACAACTTATAACGACGTTGCGAGGTTCTAATCTCGCGGTCACTTGTTTGACCATTGTCAAGGAAAAACATGGAACCACTGTGTACACCGGATCTCTGGATTCTCGAATACGATATTATGATTTAGAGGTGATATGTTTATTTTATTTCTAACAATCAGCTTCACACTGTATCCCGCACACAGCAGGGTAGGCAGAGGGAACCTAGTGTTCCCCACTTGCTGCCGAATTCTGGAGGCATTGTGTGTTGAGTGGCAGAACTCAACGCCGCGCTTAACCTCGACACCAGAGCGAAGAAATGGAAATATAAATTTAAGTAAATATTTCATCTCCTCGAGTGGGGATCGAACCCACAACCAGTCGGTTTCACAGTCATACCTCGTGCCGCTGCGCCACGACCGACCGGGTATTTTATTACAAATATTAAATTTTGATATTTATCCTAAAGAAATCAATGCTGTCAAGAAAAATATATGTTCAGATATAAATGCTTTTGAAAAATTTGCATTGTTATTACAATAAAATATCTTGTTTTTCAGACTGGTTTAGAAAAGGGACCCGAGTGCAATGTTTTAAGTCCGATACAAACAATGGATAGGGCGTGGGATACGGTGTTTGTCGGGACGAGGACTGGATTTGTACTACAATTTGAATACAAGGTATGATTACAGGTTTTTAGTTATTTATTTAGACCGATCAGGTCCAGGACCTGGTCGGTTTCCAGGAGGCGCGGGTTCGAGTCCCGCTGAGTGTGGATTAACACTTTAAAAATGTTAAAAAAGTTTTTAGTTAATGCCATACTATATATTTTATTGGCTAATAACTTTTTAAATAAAACACAGAATTTTTAAACTTATTGAATATTTTGTTTGAAGATATTATAAAACCAGAGGCCGATAGTGGTAGTGTGCAGGCGCACAAAGTGTGACTATAAACGCTACTGTTTGTGGGTTCAATCCCTACTCGAGGAAATGAAATATTTATTTACGTCTATATTTTCTTTTCTTCGCTCTGGTGTCGGCAAAGCGCGGCGTTGAGTTCCGGCACTCAGCACGCAATGGCTCCAGAATTCGGCGAAAAGTGGGGAACGGAGTGTCTTAACACTAGGTTCCCTTTGCTTACCCTGCTGTGTACAGCGGGATACTGCGTAAGGTGATTTTATATAACACAGTTGAAATATATTTTCACAAACTGTCTTAACTTCTTACTGAAAAAAAAAAAATATGTGAATGACCTGAAAATCAACCTAGCGCTCTGACTACTAAGCAATATATATAATCTGCGTCGAAATTCTTATACACTGTTAAAATTTATGAGCATATGCATAAGGATTGAGTTCAAGTCAAGCTACCTTAGAATATTTATACATTTAAAAAAAATACCATTAGTATATGTGGAATAAAATTTAATTAATGTTAAAATATTTCCACATTATTTTTAAATTCAAAGCTAAAAATGATTCCTTTGTTAGAACAAAACAGATTTAGTTATTTATAAAATATTTTTAATATCATGGTTTTTTTTTATTATTTTTTCAGAACAACATGTTAATACCAGTTAGTTCAGTAAAATTCTCAGACCAGAACATACTAGCTCTAAGGGCCATGAAGGAAGGGCCACGTAAAGTTCTCTTAGTGGCGGCAAGATCTGAAAATGTCACAATAAAAGATGCACAAACTGGTCTCCTATTGAGGACGTTGGCTGGACCTAAGATGACAGTATATACGCTGCTGTATGAAGACGGCAAAGTGTATTGTGGCACGAGCAGCCATCAAATACATGTTTTTGATTATACTGTGAGTATAATGAAATATGGTGATTATTATATTGGTAATAGGTGTGAATTGATAAGTCAACTTATATACATGATTTTTTTATATTATATTAAATAAATTTTTAGTAATGTATAAAAATTAACATTCAAGAAAATGTAATAATTAATATTTTCATTTCAAACCAAAGGACTTAACACGCAATCCCCCCAGAATGTGTGTGAACTGTCTTAACACTAGGTTTCAAAGGTTAAAAAAATACCTCTACAAGCCATTATAACCATTGTAAAAAACAGGGATGTATGTCTTTGCCTATCCCTTATCTGCATATGGATATGCAGATATGGGATAGGCAGAGTTTAATTTTTTTCTGTGGTTTCAAATATCTTTCTCAGCTTCTTGCTTCTTATATCCTGCATGAGTCAAGATGCTCCAATCTCTATTTTCAAATGTAGCTTTGTATACAGAAAGAACTTAGCTGCATGATACCACAAATGAAAAATTGTTTTCAAATATTTTTTTTTAAATCATCGCAGAGAGAACATAGTGTTAAGACACTCTGTTCCCCAATTTCCACCAAATTCTGGAGGCATTGCGTGTTGAGTGTATAAATTTTAAACAAATATTTCATTTCCTCGAGTGGGGATGGACTAAAAATCCACAACCGGTCGGTTTACTGTTACACTTTGTGCCCCTGCGCCACGACTGGCCTTGATCTGTTTTTTTTAAATAAATAAATCAGCTTGACGGTGTATCCCGCACACAGCATGGTAGGCAGAGGGATCCTAGTGTTAAGCCACTCCGTTCCCCACTTTCTGCCGAATTTTGGAGACATTGCGTGTTGAGTGGCAGAAGTCAACGCCGCGCTTAACCTCGACACCAGAGCGAAGAAATGGAAATATACATTTAAGTAAATATTTCATCTCTTCGAGTGGGGATCGAACCCACAACCAGTCGGTTTTACAGTCACACTTCATGCCGCTGCGCCACGACTGACCTCTATATATGTTTTTTTTTGTCAATTATAATATTTATTTTGTTATATTACTGTCAGAGTGGCACCCACGTTGGCACACACGAGGGTGGTAAAGGTGCGGTATGTCTACGCGCTAGTGGTGGGTTGCTGTTCGCCGGTTGCTACGACGGCTGCGTCTATGTCTACAAAGAGGGTGAGGGCCAACCCTTTGCTCAGATACGAGGGCCTAGCCTTATGTTGCTCTCATTGGCTATTGTTGGCAGTAAGGTATGTAATATATCTTTTACTTTTGAATATGTTTATTTGTTACTTATCTATTAAGTGTTGTTCACACCCTATCCATTATTTATTTTGTGATTTCCAATTTTGGCAATAAGGTAGTCAATTGTTCATTCTGCTTATATGATATATTTTCTCTTTTTTTTGGGTGTACATTATTGTATTATTGTACAAATTTATATAGTTGTTATTATTATTCTATGTTCAACATTTTTTTAAGTACTGTATTTAAATGATTTTTTGTGAATCCAAACACAGTATCAATATTATTTGCTTCCACACAAGAGAAAAAAAAGTACAATTTTAGGATACCATAGGAATACCCACTACCTCAATAAATATATTACATATGTTTACATAGAGTTTGTGATCTGGATCATAATAAGAAGCTAATATATAATAGGACAATGTTTGGTCATAACAGTGGTGGTTGTGGATTCGATACCCATTCAATAAAATAATTAAATGTGACAACACAGTGGTACTTTGATTGGATACACAACATATTTAATAAATATGTTGTGTATCTATAAATATTATTTATAAAAGAAGTGGTAATTGTAGTTTTGATTATGAATATTATTCTTATATTCTCTCTGAATATATAGGTTGTTTCTGCGTGTCCGCTACATGCACTCACTCAAACAATAATAAGCTTAATTTATTTCATTTTATGTACTAAAATGCTTACCATATAAAAATATTGCACAATATCTTACTTACTGCATAGTTAATATACCAGTGTGAAGTAATAAAAAAGATTACATATATCTATTATTTCTTATTACAGATTATTGCTGGCTACAAAGACAGAAGTTTGTATATATGGAAGATACCTCTATGTATTTTGCAAGAGATGATACTTTAAGTTCTACGGAAACGTGTAGTTTGCGCACCATGAAATGTTTTGATTATATTTTATCACTAAGTGTTTAGATTTTTCCTACACCATGTATATATAACTAATAAAGTAATATAAATGGGTTACAATTTTGATTTTTTTCGAAATAAATTTACCTTTATTGTTTATTATCATTATTATGTGTAATAGACAAAAAGTATTGTGTAGATAATTCGTCCCTTAAAATTATATAGGTATATGTATATAGACCAGACACATCAGTGTATAAACCATCCAATAATTAGATATTATTAATATATATACATATATGGATAACCGTATGATTCATTTAAACAAGTAACTTATAAATTATGATCAAATATTGTAATTATTTTAATCGAGTTTAATTGCTCAATATATTTACGTAACTTAGGAAATAATCTTAAAAATAGTAATATACAATTATTAACTAATATATTGTTTTGTAATATTTACCAGTATATTTATTGTAAATAAATATATGCTTAATATATCTGTTTTCAATGTTTTGACTTTTTAAATAGATATTTATATACAGGGTGGAAGAGACAGCGCTCCTTTTACGGAAACAGCATATAGGGTAAAATATTTCAAACCCATACCTAAAGAAATTAATCAAGATAACAGTTTAGACGTAGGATTTTTTTTTCATTTCACGATGTTTATCCATACCTGTATTTCGTGTGACGCAGTTAGTGTAGTAAAGATGCGAATAACGTAAACGCATACTACTACAAAAATACTACTAAAGCTTAAACAACTTTGAACTTTGCGGCCAATACCTCCGACTCGATTTCGGAATGAGGCGTATGCAGCGATTTCCCTTTTATTTTTTATTTTAAAACGACAATTTAATTATTTATTTTGTTTGAAAGAATCACTTTTTAATTTTTAGGATTTTTTAAAATTGAATTTTTAAAATTTATGGAGTAGTTAAAACTATAGTTTCATTTAAAGTGGTTCACACTTCCATCCTGTATATACAGTTACTTTTTTTAAATAATAATGAAATGAAAATAAATTAGACACAATAAAAAGATATTGCTCTTTGTGGAGAAAATTTTACAATTTTAAGTCGTTTCCAAAATTTAGTTAAAAAAAATTGCGTTAGGTTTTAATACTAAATAATACTTTTGCTTGGAAGAGAATAAAGTAACATTTCGATAAATTCTCTGTATCTCAGTAAATAATAATCTTTTAAATATTTTTATTATTCTTATCTATAAAGTATAAAGAATCTTTAATATTATATATATATTTTTTTTAATCAACATAAACTCTGAACTATCCCCCCAAACTATCCGCATCCGCAATGTTTAAATTTTTACACGTTTTCTAAATAAATATTTTTCTTTCTTAAGTTAAAACTGTCAAAAAGTCCTCACTACTTTAAAAAAAGTTAAATACTATATTTTTTCGTTCGTTTACGTATTTCAATAAATATTGATCATTATTTATTTTAAAACATTGCCATTTCAGAACGTAATTCATTTTTGCCAAGTGGCACTCCTGCCATATAGTGAATTTCTGACTTACGTCAGTGTGGGTGTCTCAGTGTCGGCGGCCATTATTCTACGTATAATATTATAATTTTTTTGTGTTTTGCGCTGTACTATATTCGAAACAAAGAACTTTACTATATTCTACAAACTCTTGTTTAGCATTATTGTGATCATAAAACTATTATAGTACAAAATGAATCCAGAATAGTAAGTATATTTTGTTATGTGAAACAAGGATGGGCAGAATTTCTTTTCAATTTTAGCATGTTAATTTAGTGAAAAAGTATCCAGATAACTTTTAGTAATAATAGAAACAAGATACTGTAGACACATTTGAATATATTGAAAATTACGTTACTATAAAATCGAACGGTGACTCATTACGATCTTAGTACCAACAAAATCGAAACGTAATCATGAAAATCTGTGTGAAGGGTGTTCTTACGATCTTGCTTTTCACTTCCGCCAATGTAAAAAACAAATACCACGAATAATGTATAACTTTGAGCTTATTTTATTGTATATTTTTTCTTCTTTGTTTAGTTAGACAAAGATACGCCTCCAACGAGGTCGAAGATTTATGCGTGTTTATCGTTATGTACTTTATTGACGTTAATTGTGCACTAGCATCAGATGAAATTTATTGTAATGTCATTGTTTTAGCGATTACCTCTTTAAGCTGCTGTTGATTGGTGACTCTGGTGTGGGGAAATCATGCCTTCTACTCAGATTTGCTGATGATACATACACAGAGAGTTATATCAGCACTATCGGAGTGGACTTTAAAATTAGGACTTTAGATTTAGATGGCAAAACAATAAAATTACAAATATGGGACACAGCGGGACAAGAGAGATTTAGAACGATAACATCATCTTACTACAGAGGCGCACATGGAATCATTATTGTTTATGATTGCACAGATCAGGTAATTAAGGTTGTTTACGCATGTATCTAGATCATGGTATGTTTGTATGGCTAATTGTTTTATTTCATTATTAGTTTTACAAGATAATGCAATCACATCTACAAAGTGAAATATCATTATTTTTAAGCAACCATTTAGTTCCATTTTATAAGCAATAAAACATAGCATATTTAATAATATATTACTAAATAGATATTTATATTTTTAAAATTATATATTTATTTTTGAGCTGTCAAATTGAAACTCATTTATATTGGGAAGTAGACATTACTTGCTTTTTTCAGTGGCAGTACTCAACCTTTATTTTGTTCTATAAATTGAAATTTAAACTTTATTTTGATAATGTAACTCTACATGTTAGACTTTATAAAAATATTACAAATAAAACTATTTAATATTCATCTCACATAATGTTAATGAACTGACAAATAAGTTGCAATCCATCTTAAGGTGATCAAACGACTCTATTAAGTGTATTGTATGTATTCTATAAAAAGAAAATGATATAACTAAACAACAAATGGAACTGTGGAACAAAGTCTGGCTTCAAATGTGTTAACTACAAGTTTAGTTCTAAATTAGAGAAATAAGTTATGTTCATTTCTTTTAGTAAAAAAAATGAACAAAGTAGTATAATACACTTCCTGCCTGAAGTGAGACAGGAAACAGAGAATGGAGTGTTGTTATACCATGTTACTCCAAAAAAAAAAAATACAAAGCTACCTTATTAAACTAAATTACACAAAAATGTAAAATATTTTAAACTTGGTTTTCTTATGTTTTCAATTTATTTAGAATTAAGCACATATGATTAACTTAGAGAACTTATATTATATTCATCACACCCACACACCAACATATTTATTATCTAAACTAGCGGACCCGGACGCGGCTTCGCCCGCTTAAACTTTACGAATGCTTATAGATATATTTAGGCAACTGTTTTTGAAAATATCTAATTTAAATGAAAAAAATATAAGTAAACGTAACCATAGTAAAATATTAATAAAAAAACTAAACAAAACCAGCTACATTATTAATAATTTTGTCTCTGTCTGTCTTTCTATTTCCCCGAGCTAATATCCAGTAAAAACCAAAGAAAAGTAGAAATTCATTATAAACAGCAAATAATTACATAAAAATTAACAGTGGTTCGAAAATGTATGAAAATTTGCAAAACCGCCAAAGTCGCTCGTAGGCTAGGTCATTTCGAATCAGTGACATTGAGTGACTTAATTATTTATTAGAATGTTATACAGTGAACTATAATTTCAATCTAGATGAAATGCTAAAAGTGACTATTATATTCATTTTCATAAGGATCAATATCAAATTATAGAAAATACATACAACAAAAACCCGATAAATATAAAGTAAATTAATTAAAATGGTTACTTATTGTTACTGTGTTACTTTGCTCAAGCTTCAGAGATAAACTGTATAAAAAGTAGATGTTTAAAAAGTCCGCGATACACATACCATATGTGTATCGCGGACTGACATTATTTAAAGGACAATATTTTTGTAAAACATTATTTTTATGTATCTCATAAGGTTGAGTCGGCGCACGCCATGTATGCGTTAAGCAAGCTCATTTTGCGTGACGTTTGCTTATAACAACAAATAAACTTTGCAAACCGTTGCTTAGCAACGGTCGGTTGTTATTAACATGGCGGAATAAATTGCCTGTCAAATTAAAAAATATTTTAATATATTAGTATATATCGACAATATTACAAATATGAGAAAAAAGTAACCTATGTTCATCCGAAGACCCTCAAGTATCTCTGTATGAGTATTTTATTACAATTGAATTAGCGGTTTGGCCCTGATTGCGTAACAGACAGAGAGACAGACAGACAGACAGACAGAGTTACTTTCGAATTTATAATATAGGTATGGATTATGAATATCATTATTAGCATTAATATCTTTTTTAAATAGTTTATAGTCATAGTTAATAAATGAAATACATATAAAATAAAAGACAATAGATTAATAATTTGCCATTTAACTCTTTATTATGTCTTAAAAGAAACAAACAAATGAAATGTGTGTAATTTGTAAAATAATAAAAAAATATTTATGTAATATAAACTTTTTCTTTTTTCACAGGATTCATTCAGTAATGTCAAACAATGGCTGGAGGAGATAGATCGTTACGCATGTGACAATGTCAACAAGCTGCTAGTGGGCAACAAGTGTGATCTTACCACAAAGAAAGTTGTTGACTACACCACTGCTAAGGTAAGAGAAAACACTAAAATAAACTTTATGAATCTCGATAAATACACGCAAACACATGCATAGAATATATTTCAGATACCTACATAGTAATGTTCGGGAGACTGTATGTGCCACAGATTGTGGGTTTGATCCTCACTCGAAGAAATTATATATTTTTTATTTTCTTTGTTGTGGTGTCGAGGCAAAGCGCGGCGTTGAGTTCCGCCACTGAACACGCAATGCCTCCATAATTTGGTGGAAAGGGGGGAGTGGAGTGTCTTCAGTGGGCTCTACCTACTCACTTTGACTCCAAATTTCTCTCTCTAAATTAATTATTATTTTTTACATTACACAAATGCTTCCCACTTTAAATGTTTGGCTTAATTTATTTCTTAGATGAGAAAGTGCAGTGATCTACATCTTTGTTTACTATGCGTTATCAAAGTGTGGAACAAAAAAATGTGTTATGAACATAAATTCTTGCGATGGGCTAGCTTCTCTTAATTCGACTTGGGTCAATGCCAAGATCGCAAAATATTTTAAATACAATGGTAACTTTTAGTATTTTAAATGTGATGGTAGTATTTAGTAGGTCTATGTAAACGATGTTTGTTTTGTTGTAAGAGTTTCGTATTGTGGCGCAGTTAGGCGCCGCCGGCACGATTTTATGCATCAGTACAATGTCTATTGATTCAAATCCCACTAGGAGACGAGTATTTATTAAAATATTTTAGGCTTATAATATTATAAGGCTTCTGCTATTGTCATAAATAAATTGACTCATCACGTTTCTAAATGATTTCTAATGCATTTTTTCTTTAAATTCTTCTAGTTAACATTATAATATTAGGCGCAAGGTGAGCGTCAATATAATACACTTTTATAGTTTTGATGACATACCTTAAAAAAATGGCACAGTCGAAACTTATCTGTCATTTGTACTCAGATTTTATAAATTCGAGGGTTATTTCGAAATAGTAGATTAAAAAAAATATGTTTTTTTTTGTTATTATAAATACAATATATTAAATTTTTCTTTCTCAAAACAGCAATACGCGGAACAGCTGGCCATACCGTTCCTGGAGACATCAGCGAAGAACTCCACGAACGTGGAGCAAGCGTTCATGACGATGGCGGCGGAGATCAAGGCGCGGGTGGGCCCGCCCTCCGCAGGCGCCGCGCCCGCCGGCGCCGCCGTCAAGATCGACCAGGGCCGCCCCATCGACACCGGCAAGTCGTCGTGCTGCTGAATGTGTTATACGGTTTGTACAACCCTAGCTTATGTGTTATTTGTGGTGGCAACCCTATTTATCTGGTGGCAACCCTAATTATAGATTACGTCACACATAAGGTGGAATAAAGGGAGTCGATGAAGTGTGGGATTGTGTGATCAAGGGTCCTAAAAAAATCAGCTTTCTGCTATATGCCGCACATAGCTGGATAGGTAGAAACTAGTGCTAATGCCGTTCTCCAATTTCCGCCGAATTTTGAAGTTCAGTAGTGGAATTCAGCACTTCAGCTCATCTCAGCTCTTTACCTCAACACCACAGCAAAGAAATTACATATTTAATTTCCTCGAGTGGAGATTGAACCCACAATCAGTTGCGCTTATTGTCACACATTTGTGCTCCTGCACCACAACGGCCTCTGTACTACCTCTGACTCCATCTCTTTGTAATGTTATATTTTAATTAATCATTAGAGGTTACTAGAAAACAACATTGTTAATTATTTGCCTAATTAATATTTATTGCAACACTCATAACTGCAATCATTACTTAGTTATAGTTATGTAACACAGCGGATACTTTAATAATTTTTGATACAATTTATATTCAAGTTATTGTCATTTATCTCGTCGTTCTGGTACCAAAAAAAAAGCGCGGCGTTGTATTACGCCACCTAACAGGGTGCCTCGAAAAGTAGGGAACGGAGTGCCTTAACAATAGGTTCCTCTACCTACCATGCTATATACGAAAAATAAAAAGTAATCATGGTAATCAGCAAATATATATATTTAATTTCCAGGGTGGCGGCGTGCAGCAGTCGTGGCGGGAACCCGCACCCAGCTGTTAAAATGCAATTACCACAAATTCATGATCGCATCCTTATTATAATATAAATAAATAAATAAATAAATGATATATAGTGCCGAGTGGCGAATGTTAAGCTAACTCCCTTAAGTTGCTATCGTCGAGGTGAAATGGATGGATGTATGTTTATACGTGTTTATATATATATATAATGAATAATATTGAATATTGTAGATTAATTTTGTGCTGTACTCCAAAATAACATCTAAATTTGGATACAAGTTTTATATTGTATTGTATGTTGGTAGTATGGCGGCCCGTGTGTTTAATAATGTAATTTTTAATGTCTATATTGGAAACTTAACTTCACTTAAATTATTCTGTATTTGTTATGATTTTTTTCGCATTAATATGAAGTCTTAAGAGATTATTTCATGGTTATCTCAAACAGCAGGCACTATTTGCAAACGAAACAAACAGTCGAAAGTAAGGAAAGTCGGGCCGCCATTTTATAATACGGATTGCTAACTCATAATTTCAGTCCATTTCAAGTAGGCTAATTTCTTTATTAGTTTGCTTTTAGCGTTTTACTTTCAAACGTCACCGAGGTACTAATTCGTTCTAATATTCGTCTGCACTGGGTGTTATTCCATATTATATTGATATATTATTATTATTTTTTTAATTTTAACGCGTACTGGGGTTGTGCTGTTCGAAATTTTGTGTTGAAACTTCTCATTGATTGTATCTCGTAGTTTTTTAACACAAAATTGTAGATATAGCAACTTGGCCTTAGTGTTTAGACAGATGTATAGAGTAATGTAGTCGGTTCAGATCAAGCGGGAACATAGAGTATTAAAATATTTGTGTTGTTTGACGTCGGATTGTCACTGTCACTTTGACATAAGCACAAGATAATAAATAAATAAGATGTAGGTATTGTTATGTTGAAGATGTATTTTAACTGCATCTCTTTTTAACATGCATTCTCCTATTGTGTACTATTATCTCCTTTCACCGTACAATTTATGTCGTGTATTCTCTATTA
Source organism: Heliconius erato x Heliconius himera (assembly GCA_013421005.1). Taxonomy (NCBI): domain Eukaryota; kingdom Metazoa; phylum Arthropoda; class Insecta; order Lepidoptera; family Nymphalidae; genus Heliconius; species Heliconius erato x Heliconius himera. Next base: position 18,089 of record JAATLQ010036156.1, on the reverse strand, counting down.
TAACGTGATTTGTGCTCAATTGGCACGATCGAATCGCTATAACAGGGAAAGTTATTTAGGCTGAAACTATTAATATTTTCAACCTATATAATAATAATAACATTCATTTTGTTTGAAACTAATTCTCAATTTTTTTTATTTTTCCTCCATATATCATGCAATCCGATGTCAAATAATATTTTTAATGTATAGTTCAGTGTTTTAAGTATCACTCACGTCTCTAGCTGGTAGCTAACATGCAAAAACAAAACGTTAGTAATATTTAAATTTAATATTATGGTTCATACTAAATCTTATTAATGTTGACCATTTTAAATATATTTTCTATATATACTATAGTGATTAAAATTAAGCAATAATAAAACTAATACAATTATAGGAGCTCAAGTTTTAAATGAAAGACACGTGTGTTTCAAATCTTTATATTGGGAGTGTTAATTTCGAGTTGGTATTTAAAACATTGGAATTTTTATGATTTTATTGTTTCTGTCGTATGAAACTTACTAAAGTATGTCGTCGTTATTTTTATACTATTACTGAAGTTAAGTTTACTTAATCGATCCGCTAACCCACTGTAATTCTGTATTGAGGGTTTCTTAGAAATTAAAACAGTATGCTATTTAATGATGTTTCATTTTATATCCTTTTTTGTGATGTTGTCTTGGCATTTATCCTTCATTGTTGCAGAAAGTGCGGAATGGAAGTGTCTTAAAAATGGGATGCTAGGGAAAAGCTCGAGACCTCTAATTTTTGAAACCCTCGGTGGGCGAGCCTGACTCGCGCTTGTCCGGGTTTTTTATTTATTGATGACGATATGTGCAAAAAAAAACATCGATGTTGGCTAACATTTTTATCGAAAATCGATGTTATCCTAACATCGGGCATCCCGACTTAACACTAAGTTACTAGGATCCTCTGTCTACCCTAATACTGCTACTGGGCGGGATACAGCGTGAAACTTACGTGAAAAAAAATCTGTATATAACATATGATTACTATTAGTATTTTTTTATTACAAGTATTCGTCAACAGCAGCATCTCATCATGTATTCATAATCATGGCATAGGCCGTGCAAGTTCAGCGGACATTGAAGAAACTCTGGACACTGTACCGGCAGATTATCTGAAAGTTAACAAAATTAATTATTATTTTGGTAAATAAATTAAAATTTTGTTGTAAATGTGAAACGGAGTGTTGAAACACTAAGTTGCCTCTGTCTGCCCTGATATACACGGGATACAGAATATAAGTAGGTACAGTAGCTGAAAAAAAATTTTTTTTTTTCATTTTTATACATCGTGATAGATTTATATTGAGCTTCGCCTAAATTAGATAAATTTTATTTGTCAATATTTTTTCCGATCACTTATATTTGTATATTCAAATATATCTTATGAGTTTCACATCATGAAAAATGTCTAACTTCGACTCACAGATTTAATAAAATTAATCAAAACTACTTATAACCGCTTAAGTCAAGCATCAATTGAAACTTGCATACTACATAGCATTACTTGTGACGTAAATTGTTTTAATTTTATATTATAATTATTTTATATATTTTAATTATTCACATATTTATTTTCCGTATTGAATGGGACAAATAAAGAGAACATATTGGTGTGAGTTACGATAATTCTTCGAATCCACTCCGTTTCGCTTCGCTCTGCCACACTGAACCTTACACAGTACTTTGTTTTTCTAGACCGAAGAAATAAATTTAAACGTTCCCCCGACTAGGATTCAAACTCGCAACCACCGTACACATATGGAAAAACCTGTTTCCACTGCGCCACGATAGCTTTTAAAATATTTTAATAATAATACCAAGTCCATAAGCGCAGCCACAGCAATAGCCGTGTATGATAGCCTCGTCGTCGTCACAGCCCAGCGGCGGACAGCCATTGCACCACTGCCCTATTCCTATCCACGGCAAGTTCCCTAGAAAAAAAAATTAGATAAAATCTCATAAAAAAAAATATAAAAAAAAGAACTTTAAATTTTAGTGCTTTCATAGCGTTTATAGAAATTATCTTATAACGAATAGTTTCAAATTTCACACAACTTTAACTTTAACGGAATTTAAGCTTTAGATGTACTTTGATCGATATATTTCAAGTATTTCTTTATTCAGCCTACAAATAATTAAAACATGATAGGATTTTTTTTTAAATTATGTTTGTATCTCGCTACGTTAAAATTTTTATACGTTTTCTAATAATATTTTTTAACTATATCTTATTTGAGGCCAGTCGTGGCACAAGTGCAAAAGCGTCGGACTGTTGTGGATTCGATTCACACATGAGGGAATGAAATATTTAATCTCTGCTTAAAAGGCAAAGCGCGGCTTGAGTTTACCCACTGAACACAATTCCTCCAGAATTCAGCAAAAAATGGTAACTAGATTCCCAGATCTGTCTACCCTGGTATGTGCGGGATAGAGCGTGAAACTAAAAAAAAAACTCTTATATCAAATTGATAAAATAAATTAAATAATAAAAAAATGAATCACTTACATCTTGGCGCCTTTTTAACAGCATTTGCACCTGTATCAGACGACGGAAAAAACAAGCTAAACGACATGTTTACAAAAGTTATAATAAAAAAATAAATATATAATATTCTTTTCAGTGAAAGCATTTTACCAAATGTGTTAAAGTTCGTGACTTGCCCTTTTATACTACAGACAGACTGGCTGGCACGCCAAAAATGGCCTAACTTATATTTTATAATAATTTTATATTTCATAGGATAATTTCATAGATTGATTCAGTAGTTTAAGAATTATTTATATTTTATCCAATTTAATTTTTATTGAGGCCAGTCGTGGCGCAGTCGGGGCACAGAGTGTGACTGTAAAATCGACTGGTTGTGGGTTCGATCCCCACTCGAGGATATAAAATATTTACTTACATTTATATTTTCATTTCTTCGCTCTGGTACCGAGACAAATGCTCTAGAACTCGGCGGAAAGTAGGGAACGGTGTGTCTTAACACTAGGTTGCCTCTGCCTACTCTGCTGTGTGTGGGATACATCGTGAAGCTGATTAAATTTTTATTTTTGATCTTTTAATTTTTATATGTGTAAATACGTCAAAATATATTTAAGAACTAATGTTATATAAAAAAAAATAGGGTTATACACTATTTTTTATGGTAGATTAGTAAAGTAAATCTAAATAGTACAACTAATTAGTTGTGGGTCATTGCCATGCGATAATTATTGAATACTTCTGTTATGAGATAATTTACTGTGGAACCATATAAATCCGTTTAATGCCTCAAAAGATATATGTAGATGCGAAATTACTATACTATTGAGATTAAACAATTTAAATTATAATTATAAGTGACGTTGACTGGTACTTCAAGGGTAGTGACTTCGATCGCCGTCGAAGACGAAATAAATTGAGGTTATTCTTGTACAGAATTTCTAGTTTTTCTATTTGAGTAGGTATTTAATATTTATTGTAAAGGCATGTTTTAAATTTAGGGTCGAATAGTCAAGTACCATTTGTTTGCTAAAATTATTACAGCAGAGCAGGCAGAGGGAACCTAGTGACACTCCGTTCCCCACTTTCCTTCGAATTCCGGAGGCATTGCGTGTTGTGTGGCGGAACTCAACGCTGTCCCTTGCCTCGACACTAGAACGAAGAAATGGAAATATACATTTTAAATAAATATTGCATTTCCTCGAGTGGGGATCGAACCCACAACCAGTCGGTTTACAGTTTACGAAACACAAAAGTCGTGGCGCAGGGGCCTTGTGCCCCTGCGCCACGACTTTTGGCCTTAACTAACTAACTAACATATTATGTTATTTATAAATAGTTTATTTTAAATATTAATTTAAAATCAAAATCTTAGAAAGAATATCAAGTAGACTAATCACAGTAGTATCTTAGATAGAGTAGTCAACTTGATCGCAGACACCATTCAAATTCAATAAAAACACAGAAATTGGTAATAAAACATTTATCTCCAAAGGAATTTTGGCAACAAACTTACACATAATATAAATTATAAAGCAATATAATTGCAAAAAGTTAGTAAACAAAAAAAATAAAATAGATTGCGTTTGAGCTGTCAATATAAATAAATGAAATCTAAAACAATATCACAGATATAAATGCAAGTGCATCACTACCCTTATTATATTAATAATAATAATCAATGTGCCTTTATAACTTACTACAACACTATTTAAAATTATTAATAAATATATTATTAGTAATGACTAGTTTTATTATACATAAATCATATCCTTATAATGAACATGACTTAACTCAAAATATCTGTAACTGTACTGTTTTTTTTTAATATTATATTTTTAGATACTTTTACTATGAAGTCTATTAAAATAGATAGATAGAATTTCATGGTATAAGTAGTTTAGAATATTTTCAAATCTTGTTCATTCTAAGCGTATAATCTTATATTTTATATTAATTTGGCAAATAAGCTATTGTGCTCTCAAATTTTATCTAAATATTAAAAATGTATAAAAGTTTTGGCAAAACAATTTATTAGTACTTAACCTCTAGTATCAGTAACATTTTGTTACTTAACTAATTTCTGTTTATTTCGCTATTTCATTTGTAATAAAAAAAAACGAATATATTTGTTGAATGTATAACGTATTTATATCTAAAAATAATATTATGTTTATAATAATAAATCAGTCTAAATAACAATAAACAAAATAAAAAAGAATAACGCAACGCCTCTTTTTTAAATATCTGATATTTACCACAAACATGACTATCGTTATTTTTTTTCGTATTTTTTAAGTAACTGCTAAACAATTTACCACATGCAATTCATGTTATTACTTATTAAATTACTGAGCCGAGGCCGTCATGTGTTGCTGCGGCATACCGTCCGACTACATGACGGTAGTGGGTTCGATTTCTTGGGGAAAATGAATTATTCTCATTTCATCGCGCTGGTAAGAAGACAAAGCGCGGAGTTGAGTTTCGCTACTCAACAAGCAGTGTCAGTAACATTTGGTAAAAGTCGGGAACGGGGTATCCAATACTATGTGAAACAGCGTAAAGCTAAAAAAATACCGTCTTTAGTAGATTTTTTTTAAAGATCAACTTTAAATGGTGGCTAACGAGTATTGTTTGGCCGCTAAGGTCATTATTAACCTAGCGTGAGGTCTTTTAAATGTCAAATTTTACCTCTAGCTTATTTTATTCCCCCGTTGCCCACCTTCTATTACCAGAACGGAACCAGGAAATAAAAATAAAACATACTTATTTAGAAAATAAGTAAATAAATTTCCCCAAGTTAGAATCGACAACCACAAGACACAACCTTCACGCTTCAGTGCTGTCCTGTGCCGCCGCGTCACGACGGCCTCAACAGTATTCAAGATATGTAAATTGAATCTCGTATTTCAAGCAAAATAACTGATAAAAAATATTCCACTTATATTTCTTCACATAAAAAGTTCTATTTTATCATATTAGTGACTGTGCTGTCGATAAGTCATTGACACCCTGAATATAGCTGTAGATGGTTGCGCAGATTTGATTTTAGAATTTTTCATATTTAGAATACTTCTTCGCGATTGAACAACGCGCAAGTAAAGTTTAGAAACTTAAGAGCGGTCACAGTCGTCGGTTATAAGTTTGACGTGTCTATGTATGTATCTGTATGTCTGTGTAGGGCATCGTAGCTCCCAAACCTATTTTGTTTTAGTTTTTTTGTTGTTTGAAGAGTGACTTAATCGAGTGTTCTTTAACCATGATACAAGAGAATATACTGTCATTTGTTTTCAGCTTTTTTCTCGTCGTTTGTCTACTTTTTAGAGGTTTTTGGAGGAGTGGAGAGTTTTTAATTATCTATTATTTGGAACAATATCAAATGCTAACGTTAGAATAGAGGAGGTAGAGTATAAACATCAGCTCATAGACAATTATTTGGCACGACTTTACTTAATACTAAGATCGAACTTCCAAAATCGAAGTATTAATAAATAATATAACAATTTTAATCAATTGTATAAATGATACAAAAAAATTAAATGCTTTTGTCAATCTAAAATTAAATTACAATAATAAAAATATGTTTGTTCATAAATTGGAAAGTAAATATGTAGATTAAAATATAACCAATATACTATCTTTATCATAACATTTAAAATAAGATAAATTTGAGCGAAAACGGTAAAAAAACATACCTGACTATGTCATTTTATAACTTTTATAACTAATTATAATGAGAATTTTCTCAGAACTTTACACAACCAATTGTTTAAAACAATCAATCACATTACATTCTCAGAGAAATAGAAATAATACATACACGAAATATAAAACCTTTTTTGACATTTTCATTCTTGATTAGAGACCAGTTTTAGTAAAGAATACCAAACCAGTCAATACTTCTTTTTTCTTCTCTTCTCTATAAAAAAAGAGTATTAAACTGATGCCCTTTCAGCCAGTTCAGTGGTAAGAGATACACGATTGTTGATAGCCCGTAGAGGCCTCGTCGGTGCTGGGAGCAGTGCGCCCTCACATTGCTTGTTGCCGAGGCAATTACAGGAACAGACCTATAAGAACACGAACTATTATTTTTTTTTTCAGCTTTACGCTGTATCACGCACACAGCAGGGTATACAGAAGGAACCTAGTGTATACCTAGTGTAAAGATACTCTGTTCCCCACTTTCCGCCAAATTCTCAAGGCATTGCGTGTTGAGTGGTAAAACTCAACGTCGTGCTTTGCCTCAACACCAGAGCAAAGAAATGAAAATATACATTTAAATAAATATTTCATTATCCCGAGTAGGGATCGAACCCTCTCAACAAGTCGCGTCAACAAGGCATACTTTGTACCCCTGCGCCTCGACTGGCCTCACACATTATAAATTTAGTTACATTATAATCTATCCTGTGATCTATATATTGTATTCTATCGATACTGATCCGTGATATTACGTAACTAAATATTTTTTGAAATACTTTAAACTCAATTAACATAATTAACAGTGACATTGTCAAAAGCAAAAAAATATCATAGACTTGAAAAACTCCTATGTTAGGCACAATATAAAATAAAAAAAAATTATAAACACGATGATTATGGGTTTGATTCCCAATCGTAAGTAATTTCATCATTACTTATTATAACGTTTAACTTGGCTTTTGATGGGAATTATTTATATTAATACGTACAGACGCTTGGTCGTCGTGCGAGCGCTGACGGCCGGCCAGCGGATGTCCGTCGATAGGTAAATTTGTTCTAGAACCATCCTTATCTTCGTCTCGAGCGTTTTCTTCAGCTTGCCTGTTATTTTATTTTAAAAAAACTTTTTTTATATAATAGTATAAATGCAATTTGGATAAATATTCTAACTTAAAATACTTATACTTGAGGCCGGTCGTGGCGCAGCGGCACGAGGTGTGACTGCAAAACCGACTGGTTGTGGGTTCGATCCCCACTCGAGGAGATGAAATATTTACTTAAATTTATATTTCAATTTCTTCGCTCTGGTATCGAGGTTAAGCGCGGCGTTGAGTTCTACCACTCAACACGCAATGCCTCCAGAATTCGGCAGAAAGTGGGGAACGGAGTGTCCTAACACTAGGTTCCCTCTGCCTACCCTGCTGTGTGCGGGATACAGAGTGAAGCTAATTTTTTAATTTTTTTTTTTGAAATATTTTTTAGAAAATAAATAAAAATTTTAATGTAGCGGGATTTGAACCACGTGTTTCTTGGAAACCGTCCAATGGCACTGACCAACTAAGCCATACGTTCCCATTGTAGGCCGATGTCGTTGAAATTTTTATTTGATTGTTACAACTTATTTTTGTTGCTTGTATCTCTGTAGGCAGTTTTTTACTATTTCCGAATAAGTACTTAGAATTATCGTTTGGCGGAAGAAAATGCTATTTATTAAATTTTTTTTTACATTTTAAAGTGTTATTCCACACTCAGGAAAAAATACTTTTTAGAAAACATAAAAATTTTAATGTAGCATAGTGTTATACATGTATTGGCAGGGTGCATAGTACTAGGTGACAGTATTATAAACGCTCGCAGCGCTCATGGTGGCCAAAAGTAGAAAAAAATTAGGCTTTGTCACTTATTAATGTCAAAGCAATCTGTTCGACTTATCGTTTTATTAAGTTATTAAAAATGAGTCACAGCAGTTGCAGTTGTTCTACAATGCAACAAATACATTTACATGTAATAGATATATTTATAGCGAAGTATGTGATGCAGAAATACAAACAGAAATAGACAACTCAACTATTTATATAAAAAATTACAATAAAATGAAGAACA
>JAATLQ010036155.1:0-35511 GCA_013421005.1 Heliconius erato x Heliconius himera | reverse complement strand
GGCGGCGAGGCCAGTCATATCTAACGGCACGTCCGCGCCTCGGCGCGGCGGGGCCCAATAGACGAAACCCACCATGATTAGCGTACGCGGGGCATTCCCCCGCGATCGCCATCACTTCACGAGCGTCCATCAAAGCTCGTATTTCTTATCTTCAGGGGCGAGCTACACTCGCCCCTCCCAGCCCGGTGACGCTGTCAAGACCATTCCAGGTCAACAGCATTAAAGTCCATTCGAAAAAAAAAAAAAAGAAATATTTATTCATATAAAATTATATACTCTTCTTCTCTTCTCATCCAGTTATCAACGATCAAAAACATATCAGTTATCTAGTCATAAAGTTACCAAAGCTCTCAAACTTTCATTTCTTCAGCAATTCTTACATTTTCAAGTAAAAAAATAAGTCATTTGTAACCGATACCTCAACAGACATTTAGAGAAGCGTCCAAAACTTTGCCAATATCTTCTTGAGAGCTCGAAGACAAATTTAGATAAGCGATTTATGATAAATTTCTAGAATGGTATTTTCGCAGGTACATTTTCTTAAATAATATAAAAAAAGAAGACTAAAATTTTGACATGTAATTCAAGCAGCAAAATAATACGACACTAAGTTTTATTATAACGATTTTATGATCTATATATTTTCTAGAAATTTTAATCTAGATAAAAATTTGCCAAATTACACAAAATTATTACATAAATTGTAGCCTATATGTTTTTTATGTATAAACTATATTCTATTTAAAGTTTCATCTAAATCCGTTAAGTAGTTTTTGCGTGAAAGTAGTACAAATATCAATTCTTATAGATTGTCACATTTTGTATATTAGTAGGATAAAAAGTGTTAAAAAATCAAATCAAATCAGCCTCACGCTGAATTCCTCACTTTCCGCCGATGGTTTCCATTAGTGGCGGAACTTAACGCCGCGCTCTGCCTGAACACCGAAGCGAAGAAATGTAAATGTAAATAAATATTTAATTTCGTCGAGTGGGGATCGAACCCACAACCAGTCGATTTAGCTATATTGTTTTTAACTTCACGCTGTATTCTGCAAGAAATATGATAAGCAGAGGGAGCCTAGTCGAGAAAACCTAGAGAAATCTAGAGAAAGCCCACATCCAGCTCCCATCCACAAAAACTGCAGGTTTTGCATGCTCAGTGGCTAAACTCAACGCAGAGATAACACAATGTCAACACACGTTGTCTCGACACCAGTGCGAAAAAATGAAAATGAAGAAATTAAATATTTCATTTTATCGAGTGGGAATCGAACTCACACTCTGTCGCGTTTACAGTGCCCCTGTGCCGCTACTGACTTCATTTACCCACATTAAATAAAATCAGCTTCACGCTCTATCTCGCACACAGCAGGGTAGGCAGAGGGAACCTAGTGTTAAGACTCTCCGTTCCCCACTTTCTGCCGAATCCGCCGGCCTTTACCTACATGGTAGAAAATATTATAAAAACGTACCTACTTTTGATATTAAAGAAAATGTAGAACATAAAATATGACTGTAAAATTATAGGTATTATAAATTTCTTACATCTCCCTCATGTGACAAGACTATTCAAGGTTTTACGTATTATTCATTTGATAAAGCTTCGTGCTTGGCAGTTCTCTAGGAAAATGTATGAGTCATTTGCTACCAAGAGTTGTGATAACAAATTGTCTTATTCCGTTTGTGAGACTTTACTTATAAAACACTATTATTTAAGTTGTGATATTACAATAATTTAGAGAAGGAAAATTCGGAGAAATTTTCATTATAAATGTCAAACAGTCTGGCAAAGCTTAGATTCGTTTCAATAATATTTAACGAAATTATATCGAAAATAAAAATCATTGAGGCCAGTTGTGGAGCAGTTTTTTAACTTTATACGGAATAGGTTGTGGGTTCAATTCCCATTCGAGGAATTACTTAATATTTTTATTTCTCCGCTCTGCTTTCGAGGCAAGGCGCAGCGTTGAGTTCCGCCACTCAACAACTTAACAATTCAGCGGACAATAGGAGGTCTTAATATTGGGTGTCTTAATATTAGGTTCCCTCAGCCTACCCTGCTACATGCGGAATACAGCGTGAAACAGAAAAAAAAAACTTTTTAGAACAATTCTACGCAAATAATATTATTTTATCAAATCAATTTTTTGCCTACTATTAGGATTTAAAAGCAATACGGCAATATATAAGCAAGAATCTGTCAACCTGAACTGTTGAGTATCGAGGTCGACCACCGCCTACGTAACAGATTGGAGACTTAAATAAACTTGTCCTTCATTGCCTGGCTCAGTTACATTTGACATACTAATAACCTTATTTGGTCTCAATGAATTCTAAAAGAACTTAAAGTGGTTTTGATTATATAAATACTGTTATCGATGTTACTGACTTTAGACGTACCTACTAATTTTTTAGGATGGGCTTTTTTTTTTCAGTTTTTCTCTTTCATATATAGCATGTCGGCGTTGGATGGGACAACCGAATTTGAAACGTTGCGTCCTGAGTAGTGCGACTCAATACCTCGAATTAAAAATAGCTTATCACGAAGGTTGGACGGAATGTCATGGAACCCACACTCATCGTACTTACAGTCAGACAAACGAATTCTATACCGTTTTAACATTTTTATTATATGTAAACAAATGCTAAATGTGTTATAGAAGTTATGTAAATGAACCAAAAAAAATACATTGATAATAACGTTTACACTTATATTTTTTCAGTTCTCCGCTCTGGTGTCTGTGTCGGCAAAGCGCGGCGTTAAGTTCCGCCACTTAACACGCAATGCCTCCAGAACTCAGTGGAAAGTTGGGACCGAAGTGTCTTAACACTAGGTTCCCTCTGCCTACCCTGCTGTGTGCACGCGTGCGTGCACAGCGTGATGCCGATTTGATTTGATTTTTTTTGATAATTACGTGATTAATAGAAAAACAAATAAATAAAAAACCGGTTAAGTGCAAGTCAGACTCGCCCATTGAGGGTTCCGTATCAATTTTAGGATTGTGGATCAACGAGAAGTACAACTTATAAAAGTTGACAAATTTAAGTTCGCAAGCATATGCACTTATTTTTTATGAAATGAATATTTATTAGCTTTTCATATTTTTTTTCTATTCAATACCTATAAATTTTGACATTTCGGATTTTTTTTATTTGTTATGCAAGCTCTCACCTCGTTCCAATTTTCATAATTGTGGGCCCACAGGAAGTCTGGATTTTGATTACGCGGCTAACTTAATACAGAAGCAGAAAAAACAATGCATAGATGCTCGTAACTGGTGATTGCTTTGACGTGTTCCGAGGCACTGTATACTTAAACATTTAACATTTATCTAGATTGTTCTATTCAAAAACATTGGATAGAAACGATAACGGGCCAAATAAAATATTATACAAATGACTATAACTAACATAATTCATAAGAAAAAAAAATGTTGCTAACACACTAACACTATACGGATATGGATATTAATCTGAAATAAATTATTTTTATTTTATTTATTTATTTATTTAATAGGAATTTCAGATTGATACCACCAACATCCACCACCAAGTCTTGATATGCGGACAGGACAACAAAGTGATCTTACAAGAATTCCGTTTAACCTCTCAACAAACGGAACCCTAAAAACACAAAAATAAATAAATTAAAGAGTGCACCAACGACACTTCACTCCTCTACACGCCACGTGACATTTTGCAGAACGCAATACAATAATATATATAAAGTGAATAAAACTGTTCACGCGTGAACGCCTCGAGCACCAATTCCGTTGAACTAAAAACTATTTTCAATACACCGTTATCAATTTATTTTCATAAAATTTTTAATTGCTTGGCTTGTTTGTATTGGTAAAGTTTGTATGGTTCGCTTTCATAGATATTATTTATATTATAGAGACAGAGCTCGTATATTTTTGCAAAACGCTTAAGAAATTTGTTAATTGTGTTGGTTAGTACCTGTCTGTCTGCACTGTCGTAGCGCAATGGTTCAATCAATCGGCTGATTGTGAACACGATGGTCGTGAGTTCAATTCGAATTTAGTGTATTTAATTAGATTTATTTAATTCCTCGCTCTGTTTAGCGAAACAAAGCGCTATTTTGTATGACATTAGTTGTTCTAATATAATAAACTCATAAGATAAATAATAAAAAAAGACACAAGTTTCGATGTTTGTACATCGTTAGTATGCAACAATCAAATATGGCGATATTCTAAGATAAGATAGTATCAAAAAAAACAGCTTCACGCTGTATCCCGCACACACAGCAGGGTGAGCAGAGGGAACCTAGTGTTAAGAGTCTCCGTTCCCAATTTCCGTCAAGTTCTGGAGGCATTGCGTGTTGAGTGGTGGAACTCAACGCCGCGCTTTGCCTCGACAAGATAGTACCGATTGTGGGAAACCGAAAATGGGAATTCAAATAACACCAAACACCATCACCATCATCACATTATCTCTGACTACTCTGTTATAATACGTGCACTAAAAACTTATATACAACTATAAAACTTATATTTTGTAATATTAACTCAACTTACTAGTGCTTTAATTTATAGTCTAGATATATGATCAATTTTTATTTTGAAAAAAACTCAGAAATACTGCTATAAACAGCCATTACGCGATATTTTAACATAAAATAAACATAAAAATGGAATAGTCCGTTGGCACGCTATACAATATGAACAAAAAGTTTGCATTTCATGTGATAATGCCCTCTTAACGCGTAACTAAACACTCGACTCGAAAACACATAGAAAGCGTTTAGGCACTTTCACTTTAGTGATTGGTACATTCATATCAGGTAGTAAAAAAGTTAAAAAATAATTACTTCGTATTTTATTGTTGCTATGTAATTACTTCGGGGTAAATATTTTCCCAACCTAATCTAATTTGGTTCATTAATCTTTAGCAGGATAGGCAGAGGGAACCTGGAAACCCAGCCTACTTCCCATTGGGAAACTTGCGTTGGAATAAGATTTAATTAGCCTGTGATAAAGGAAAAAAGTTAAACCGTGAAAATACTACTCGCTCTTTTACTAGTAAAACTGGCTTGCAATATTATAACTTACATAGATCAGTTATACAAACTATGGATATGGATATATTTTGAATATATAATTTATTAATAAATGTATTTACAAGGAAGGAAAATAACATAACAAAACTTGCTCTTGCAAAAAACCAACTTCTTTATAACTATTCATACAAACTCTCATACTTAAATAAAAATTGTTGTCTTGATTAATAAAACCTAAAAGAATACTCAATTCATTTGTCTATACATATTGTATATTACTCATTAATTTCATATATTTTGTATCATGAAAACTTTCACCTAATTAAAACTGAAAACTAAATTAAAGAACAACACCTATATTTCTTTTCCAGCTTCACATTGTATCCCGCATATAGCAAAATACGCAGAGAGAGCCTAGTGTTAGGACTCTCTCCGCTATCCATTTTTCACCGAATTCTGGAGGCATTGCATGTTGAGTGGCGGTACTCAACGCCGCGCTTTGTCTCGACACCAGAGCGAAAATATGAAAATATTTCATTCTCTCGAGTGGAAATTAAACCCACAATCTGTAGCGATTACAGTCAAACGCTTGTGCTCCTACAACACCAATGACCTCTAATTTTTATTTTGATTACAATATATTTTATTATAAAGCCTAAACCATAAATCAACAACAGATTTCACATTAATTAGTAAAGAAATTAATTACTTTAACTTCCTAACGAATAGACGTTTTCTAAAGCGCTTCTCACTTGACTTCCGGAAAAGTTTTACAACATCCGTATTTCATACAAGATGGCGATTTTCCAGAGAATTGTATAATACGAAATTTATTTATTATTCATTATATGCTTATCGGTTCATTAGAGTCCCTTAGCCTTTGATGACTTTTGCTTTAGCTAAAATATATTAAAATAATTAAAATAATTAATAATACTTTCAAAATGAAAATTTTGCTGCGTTAAATATTTAATGAACTGAAATAAATCCCGCACATACACTTGCATCTGTTAAAACAGTACCGTTGCCCATTTTTCACCTAATTCTCGAGGCATTGCTTGTTGGCCGGCGGAACTCAACGCCGCGCTTTAAAAAGTTAGTTAATTCTTTATCTTCGTTATTCGATCAAAATCATAAATTACATAAGTAATACGTAATTAGACATATTTCCAGCCATCCTCCCAAAGAGTCCACTTAGTGAGATTGTTCTGTTTATCTCTGGAGCTCTTAATTTGATGAGTGTGATATGAAAATTGCTCCACGCCACGAGGGTTGGGAACGGACGTACCCCGATAATGTCGCGATATATTGTCATTTATATATAACTCTTACAGTACTTATGTTATTGTATTTTTATTAAATAGAACTATATACATATATACAGGTGTCATTGTATTTGGGACTGTTGGTGTTTTGACAAAATGCCCCCATAATTCGGCAGAAAGTCGGGAACGGAAGTAACTTAACATTAGGTTCTCAGGTTTCTTCTGCTCAAAAATATTATTGATATGAAACATTATTGTCTTCCTTGTTGTATGATTAGAAGTGCGATTTTGAATTCCACTAATAAAAACATTGTCTTTAATATTTAATTAATTCATTATGCACTAAATAAAGTAAACAACTATACGTATGTTGCGTTTTAATTACACATTTGTTAAATTAAATTCAGATAAATATATAATTTTTCTAAAAATCATTTTTCAACATTTTAGACATTAAATATAAAAACCTCATACAAAATTCAACAAACATAATGAATGTGAATAAAACGAAAATGTCTAAGGAAACTTCTTATGAGAGATGTTACGCAGGAAAGTTACTTCAAAAGTATAGCCCAGAGTCGGTCTAAGCTAACAGGTGTTGCAGACTTATTTATTATCGTAGAGCTTCATACCTGTCATAAATTGTAATTTCCCACGTTAGAAATTTATTTTATTATCTTTTATTAATAACCTGCTATAATCCGTAAGTTACATTTAAAAATTTATAAGTTCATTTATTTCGTTCTCTAATAAGATAAGTTTTAAAAATGTCACTGTTAGGATTTTATATTCTTTAGACATCTCTTAAAAAAAAGTACTAAAAGTTTCAGGTAAATTTAAATATATCTTGTTTCAACCGCCCACTTTAGACAATTCAAAATAATTAAAGAAACCGCAGAAGCAGCTCCTCGCTATTTTCTCCTCATAGCCAAGTAGAAGAAAAAGCAACGAGGGAACCCAGTTCTAAGAACCGTCCGTTGCCCACTTTCCGCCCAACCTTTATGCACTTATTTAGAAAAAAAGAAAATTTCGTTGCAATATAATTTAAATAACAATTTTAAACTATACAACACAATTAATGTAATTCCTTACACAATTCATGCATACTAATAAATATAAATGATTTATTATTATTATGAACCGAAACTAATAACTTTAATATACCTGTATTTTATATATACGCTTAGATAACTAAAGGTCTTTGATCGGAAGTAACGGTTTAAATCAAAATATCCTTGACCAACCAGTTTTATAAATATGAATATAAAGTTTGGTAGAAATTATTAAGCTAGAAATATTCCTTTTGAAATATAAAGCAAAATGTTAATTTAATCGAAGTACATTTTTTTAAGTCAATAAATATGAAAACTTAAAGTTTATTAATTATTAAATATATTTGAATATATATTTTAATCTATTTTGGGAATATGGAATCAATGAACTTTTTGCTATTCGTTCGATTTGATTTTACATTAATGTTCTTAACACTTAGCAAAGAGAATTAGATATTTAAAAAACATGGTTTAAACCCAAATATTATGTTGAGTGGCGGAACTCGACACCGCGCATTGCCTGGACATTAGAGCGAAGAAAATGAAAATATTAAATATACCATTTCTTCGATTGGGAATTGAACCCCAACCCGTTACCGTCCCACGCTTGTGCCCCTGTGCTACGACTGGCCTCACAACGCTTCCGAAGTTGTTAAATTAGGTTATTATTTATTACGTAATAAACATACCTACAAATAATTCTCTACTACATCACTAAGTACATTTAACTAGCCGCAAATAATTAAAATTAAATTACAATATTATAAATTACAAAATTTGTGGTCGAATAAAATCCATTAGCAAAATAAATGTTGCATGATATAAAATATTTCGTTACAACTTCAAATATTATTGGAAAATATTTTAATCTTCTTAATGAATCGTAAATACAAGGTAGCCACAATTTATAGAACAACTCACAAAATATATTTTATTGTAGCTTCACGCTGTATCCCGCATTGAGCAGGGTAGTTAGAGGGAACCTAATATTAAGAAACTGCCTTACGCCAATTGCCATTATGTGATGAATTGAAAATATTGGAAATCGAATACTCGACCGATATTTTAGTTAGATTTGTAGTTTTTCCCCTTTTTTAGTATCCACTGCACAATAGGGTAGGCGGAAAGAGCCTAGTTTTGAGACACTCTCCCACTCCCAATTTTTCATCCAATTCTAGAGGCATTGCGTTTGAGGTATAACTCAACGTCGCGCTTTGCCTCGACACCAGAGTAATGAAATGAAAGTATTAAAAAAAAATCTCGAGTGGGAATCGAGCCCACAACCGTCGCGTTTTCAAACAGACACTGAGCGGCTGCGCCATGATGGCCTCATACATCATTTTATTATTATAATTAAATCACCATACAATTTTTCTCTATATTTATCAAATAAAGCAATTATTTATATTAATATCACCTGTCACTTAGCAGTGTCAATCCTAAGCGTAGAGCTTAGTCCGCTCTAAGCGCCGCGCGTCACTCAGTTAAGCCAGTTAGCTTCTGTGGAATATTACGTATCCAACAATTGTATTTGAAGTATCAATTTAGTATCAGTTTTGATAATTTTAGCTTTGAATATTTTATTCGATTGTACATTTTCATTTGATTGTTTAGGCTTTAGTATTCATTACATAAATTGATGGTTACGTAAATTTAAAAAAAAAAGATTTCTTTGTTAAGAATTATTTTTTTTTATCAGCTTCATGCTGTATCCCGCACACAGCAGGGTAGGCAGAGGGAACCTAGTGTTAAGACACTCCGTTCCCCACTTTCTGCTGAATTCTGCAGGCATTGCGTGTTGAGTGGCAGAACTCAACGCCGCGCTTTGCCTCGACACCAGAGCGAAAAAATGGAAATATAAATTTAAGTAAATATTTCATCTCCTCGAGTGGGGATCGAACCTACAAACAGTCGATTTACAGTCACACTTTGTGCCCCTGCGCCACGAGTGGCCTCGAATATTTTATACAGTTTACTTATTATACAGTTTACATATTATATAGTTTATTACTATTGTACATTTGTAGCCTAAAGTGACCTATTTTATAAGTAACAAAAACTAAAACCATTGCAATATACACCACAATTCTTATTTTAAAAGATAACGAGAACTGAAGGTCGCTCATTCAAAAGATCTTGTATGTCGTTCATTGCACAAACCTTTTGTTCGTCTTCATCGCCTCTACTGTGATTTACTATACGATATTCGCTAACGTATCCTAAAACTTTAAAATGTGAAATATAATATAGCGTAGGTATGTATCAAATTAAACAAATAATTTGATTATATAATTTAGTTAGATTTGTAGTTTTTATTCAAAAATTATCATCAACTACCCACACTGAGAATAAATACGAACCATTTAATATTCTAGTAGCTGTCAAAAGCAATTATAACTTGGAACTTAAAAAGTATGTGTATACAAATGCACACGCACGATTGTGTGACTGAGAGGTTATGGGTTCGATTTCCTCTGGATAGATTGAAATATTTACTATTCCTCATTTAAGTACCGTGTCAAAGCGCGTCGTTGATTTCCGCCACTCAAAACGCAACGCCTCCACAATTCAGCGGAAAGTGAAGAACAGAGTGTCTTAACATTACATTGTGTCAATACATTAGCCTAGCCTGCTATATGCGAGATACAGCTTGAAGTTGAGAAAAAAAATTGTAGAGATTTAATTCAAGGAATATTAAACACACAGAATAAATAAGAACCTTTTATTAGTAACCAACTTCTAATCAAAAGTGATTATAACCTCAAACTTTAAAATGTATGTAGCAGTAGGTGTAGAGTATGTATACTTATTTATAAATGATAACCTAAGAAATAATATTACATTATTTTTAACATTTTTAAAGTGTTATTCTACACTTAGGAAATGAATACTTATTTAAAAAACGTATAAAAATGTGCTGTGGTCAGAGCGCCTGGTCGGCTTCTAGGAGGCGCAGGTTCGAGTCCCGCTACGTTCAAATTTTTATACGTTTTCTTAATAAATAGTATTAGTAGTTATTACATACAGTAAACTATTAGCACTACAAACTATAGTCAAACAGTCTTTCGAACGTGGTATGCGTATTTTATAAGTAGTTTACTATTCACGTGGTATAGTGTGCTGATTGGGTAATAGAATACACTTGAACTCTACAGTGTGAATAACATTTATATGTATGAAGAGACTGTAATTTACAAGCATATGTGATTCGACTTACTAAACAGTTCTAAAAGCAATGTATATATTTTTAATATACTAGAGGGCGTGCGCGGCTTCGCCCGCTTATTAGGAGTGAATTCTAAAAAAACCACGTCCAATAAAATATTTTTAACAATCTGAATTTAAATTTTTATAAAAATCGGTGGCAATTTAAAAATTTTTCCATATAAAGTTTCAACCCCTTATTTGAACCCTTAGGGGGGAATTGATAAAAACCATAAAACACGTGTTCAATGAAATCTTTTTAAGAGTCTGAATTTCAAATTTTATAAAAATCGGTGCAGATTAAAATTTTTTTCCATACAAACTTTCAACCCCTATTTCATCCCTTTAGAGTTAAAATTTTTGAAATTCCCTTCTTAGTGGATGTCCAGAATATGAAAATAAACATCTGCCCAAGTTTCACGTTTCTACCATCAGCGGTTACGGCTCTGCGTGCGTCTTACCTCAGTCAGTCAGCACAAGTCCTTTTATATATATAGATTATAATTCCGTCTCGAGTTACCAATCACTTACTTAAACAATGACAATTTAAAAAAAATACTCTTTATCACGCATGGCGACAGGATAGGCAAACCGGTCCAAGTTTTCAAGACATTATGTTCTTCGCCTTCCACATGAATTTGAGACATTATGTCAAACGAAGAGACTATACATCGCGCCTCGTTGATTCAGTCGAATCGAACAAAGATCGAATCTACGACCGTTTTTACGAGATTCCTACACTCTGACTGTAAATATGGTGCGGCGCGTTGGTATTGCCACTTATTTAAAATACCTTTTATTAAAAAATATTAATAGCCTTACCCTTTGCTTTTTACTCCTTTCAATTGGCGAAACCAAACCTTTTTTGACTGTTAATAAAATGTATAATGTTTGTGCACCATTTTATATATATAGAACAAAACCTAACGCTATATTTTTACTACTTTAGTTAACAATTCTTAATTTTTTTATACATATTATTTTCCCAATTTAAATGTAGACGCACTTGTATTGTATTAAGTATATATATACAAGTCTCAATTATCACAACTTATAACATTAATTTTATTTTATACATACAATCTGTATGACAACATTAAGTTAATATCAAAAAATATCCCTTTAAAATTTTCTTACGATTACGATAGCGCATAAAAGTATGAAAACATAAACGTTAATCTTATATCTCAAGAACTTAATGCTGTCAACGCCATTATAGTGAAATGTCACTACAAATAGAGACATTGTGACGACTATCTCATATGTCCCCACGCATTACAACAACACTTGATAAGATCTATCGTGAGAAAAAAAAAGCAAATTAACAACGCAACTTTCATCGACGAGGAAATATAATTATAGTTGTAGAAAATATAGAGTTACGTTAATAGTAACGTTATAGCAGTATTACCTATGGAGATGGCATATATGGTTTGGGCTTACGCTAATAACTTAATTTTTTTTATGAGCTTCACGCTGTATCCCGCACACAGCAGTGTAGGCAGATGGAACCTAGTGTTAAGACACGCCGTGCCCCACTTTCTGCCGAATTCTGGAGACATTGCGTGTTGAGTGGCAGAACTCAACGCCGCGCTTAGCCTCGACACCAGAGCGAAGAAATGGAAATATAAATTTTTAGTAAACATTTCATCTCCTCGAGTGGGAACGAACCCACAACCAGTCGGTTTAACAGTCACATTTCGTGCCACTGCGCCACGACTGAATATTCTTATAAATTAAAAAATCTTAAAAAGTTCAGTATTTACAAGAACTTCCATCCATTATAAGTCACGAATGAGGCTGACTTTGAAGAATTAGAGGAACTCCGCCCGAGAGTAACTCACAGCACAAAAGGTTGTTCCGATACAGATCGAATACGTATGTACAATCGAACACGTCTGCTCGTGATAAATGGATAGGTCAAAAGACTGATTGATTTGTTTTATATAGATAGGTACCTATAGAGCTATATATTGCAGTAATACTGAAATTGAGTAAGAAAATATGAGAGGCTGTAGTGACTGTAAAGGCAATTGTGAGTTCGATTCCCAGTGGGAGGAATTAATTATTTTTATTTTCGCGCTCTGGTAAGACAAAATGCGGCGTTGAGTTTCGCCACTCAATCGCGCTGTCATATCTCGGAAGTTAAAGGTAAAGTCTTAGCACTAGAGTCCTTCTGCCTATCGTGGTATATAGATGCGGGATAGAGAGTGAAGCTAAAAAGTGTAAGATATTTTCCACAAATAATTTCACTATGATTTTTTATATAAAATACAAAGGTTATTTAAAAACGCAACACCTGATCCTAATAAATAAACTTTCACAAATTGTTTTAAGCTGTTACAAAAGTAATATATTTAACTACTAAAATAAAAAACCTTTCACTGTTTCCTATAAAATATAAATATTTAAGCCATAATAAAGTAAAAATACTTAAACAAATTATTCTTTTAATATTACTGTATATAAGAAGAAATTTTGAACACTTAATGGAGTAAATTTTGAATATTTCTAACTCATTTTTTTTTAGCTCGACTCTATATCCCGCACATAGCAGGATAAGCCGAGGGAACCTGGGAACCTAAACTAAGAACTTATGACTCTCAGATTCACCAAATTCACTGCGGCGATGATTTGCGGCGTTAAAAGAGCGAAACACATATTGCTTACTACATATTACTAAACAATATTACTCGAGTAGGAATCGAACCCCCAACCTGTCACATTTACAGTCTCACGCTTGTGCCACGACTGGCTTATAATAAAGTTAAAGATTTTGAAAAATATATCTTGTTTAACTGAGCGTAGCTTGCGTGTTGAAAATTCTTCAGCACGTTTCAATCACGATTGGTCTATTGCGAACCGGATGCACTGAGCTGCATAGCGAATGCAGGAAGTAATTACGTAGTATTATCGAAACGTATTTTATTCATATATGTATGGTTGAATCTTGGCCATTAGCCCAATAGTCTTGAACGCAGGATATTGTGGTTAGACGTGAGCGAACCAATTTCTAATATTTAAGGCGTGTAACTGCTTTGCTATTTGTAACCTCAAATATGAATTTGTATTTATTTATATACATACGTAATTTATTTATACAAAAGTTACATTTTTTTATATTGTTTTTATTAAATTTTTAATAATTTTAAGGCCATAGATTGTGGGTTCAATTCCCACTTGATCAGAAGAAATATTAAATGATTTCATTTCGTCATTCTGGTAACACGTCAAAGCGCTGCGTTGAGTTCCGCCACTCAACACGCAAATTCAGAGGAAAGTGGGAAGCCGAAGGTTCCCCTACACTACACCATGAGTGATACAGCACGAAGGGGAAAAACAAAATATATTATAAATAAATAATATAATAAAGTTCTCTTACGATAGATATCCAAAATCTCTGATGAAACATTATATAGAGACTTTATATAAAAACTTTTTATAGAGACTAATACTTTTTAACACTTTAAATTAAATTGATGTCGAAAACATTAAATACTAACATCACCGGCGGTTGATCTCCGCCCAATGTTGTTTAACTTCTGTAATTGGAAAAGTCTCGCTGGCTCGAACGTGGTCTGGGCATTTGCGGTGAAATAGAGAAATATATAATTCACTACATCCTAGTATAGTAGTAGAACCTTCATTAATAAACCTTCATGGTCGCTTACCTTCACCTTCTTTACCAACTTAACTTCAGTATATTTAATTTAACTAAATTGATTTACAAAAATAAAAACAAAAGCTACTACGCTACGTATACACAAAATTCCATAAAATCTAAAAGTAGATAATAATATTTTAATTACTTTAAAGTGAAGGTAATTAAAGAACCATAAAAATAAAATAAAATATACTTATTTAATTTAGTCTAGTGATTTTTTTTTAATTTTATCTATTAACGTTACTATTGCCCTGGCTGGTACCGGACTCCATTCGGCAACTTTTGTACAAAAAACAAGCAAGAAGTCGAATAAAATTCTCTTCTTTTTTGATACGCAACTATCGCCACGAAGTGGGAGTGCTCAGGCACTGTCATGTATATAAAATAGTTGCGGGTTCGTCATCACTTGAAAGCTGATATTTACATAAAAAAAATATTCTTTTAATTTTTCCAATGAAATATCATTTTTTTTTATCTCATTTATTTTTATTTCATTTCAATATTGTTTAAACATTTGTGTTGTAGAATTTCTGATATACTACATAGTACATACCTACATAAATATGTATTCGAAATTAAGAATACATATTATAAATTATAATAATAATAATTATTATTAATTTAACTAAGAGGAAATCATATATTTTTGTACGAAAAATGTTTGTATTTATTTATATACTAAAAAGTACTAATAGACTCTGATATAATCGAGTCGGAGTTTGGCATGCTACTATCGCACGTTTCATAATAAAAAGAAGTACCGTACGAAGTAATACTAAAATACACGAAAATCGCTTTAATAGAGATTAAAGATGGACGATACAACTTTAGCAATTATTTTTATTATATGCTCAGCGTATTGTGTAATTAGAGCATTTTATTTTGCGACAACAACTGTCAAATGAATATTATTTTTTATATAAAATTTTATACTCCATAAAATGTTTGAATGTTTTTTGTCACGCTATTTTCCGCATATAGCAGGGTAGACAGTGAGTCCAGACTCTCCATTCTCCACTTTCAGCTTGGATTCGAGACATTGTGTGTTTGGGCTAACTTAATTTCGCGTTTCGTCTTACCGTAGCGTGAAATAAAAAAATAATAGTTTATATCCCGTGGTGAGATCGAACCCACAACCATTGTGACTGTCAGAAATTTGGGAATTGTTTGATAAAATTATATTTATTATATAAATATGAAAACTCATAAATTTTTTTACAACTTTCTTTTAGCTTCACGCTGCATCCTGCACACCGGAAGGAAGCAGAGGAAACCCAGTGCTAAGACTCTCTATTCCCCATAAAGAAAAATACACCATCTCAAATATAACAAAAAAAATAAGTTTTTTATAGCAGATCTCGCTAGAAATCGTTCACAATTAACAACAACAGCTGTTGCAAATACTTGGCCGTACGTAGTCATGCTCTCATAAGCTGGAAAACATGATTATCGGTGTATCCAGAGCTGACCGCGAGGAATTTGGCACGCTTGTAGCCAATTAGTTTAACTTTTAATGCTATTTTAACTTTTATACAGCACATTTTGGTTCTGTTTTGGCTGTTTTTTTATGTGAAAGATAAACGAAACCGTGTCGTTTATCTTTCACATAAAAAAATAAATAAAATTGTATGGTAATAGTACATCTTATGCAATTATTAAATTGTTGAAATATCTATGTTGAATTATATATACTACAGATGATCTAAAATGTAATAAAGCAAACTAAGATTCGAAGCAAGTTTGAAGCGCGACTGCTTTAGGGTTCGATTGCCACTCCAGGAAATGAAATATTTAACATTTCCATTTCCTGGTTCTGGTAACAAGGCAAAGCGCGCCATTGAGTCCCGCCACTCAAAACGCAATGGCTCAAGATTTCGGCTGAAAGAAGTGGGGACGAAGTGTCTTAATAATAGGTTCCCAGGTCCTCTCTGCCTACTCTGATATATACAGGATACAGCGTGAAGCTTAAAACAATTAGCACGTGACGTAGCGCATTTAGAGAGTAATTCCACTATTGGTAAATTTAGTTTATATTTAAAATATTTTAGTTTTCCCAATCGAAAGTACGATTATGTCTTAACACTTAATGTCCATTTCTCAAGTTTTTCTTCATACTATGATATATTCTAAGAGATAAATATCGTTTATCAAACAATTTTTCTTTTTTTTTTTGTTTATTGCCTTAATAAATTGAAAACGCTATTTTTATAGTCTAACCACCATTTAAAAATATATTTTTTATCCATGAAGGAAAACTAAAAACAAAAACAAGTTATATAACAAATTCGTTTCACTAAAACATTAATATGTTAAATCTATTTGCTCAGAGCCCGCACAAACCAAAACCAATATGACAGAATGACGTCGGTTTAGAAATCTCTATACAAATAATGAAAATACAAACATTTCACTGAATGTTAAGTATATATTAATTAAGCTATTTCTGAGCAAAATTAACATAACATAATAAAGAAACGGCGGTATAAGTAATAAAATAATTAAACAGAGAAAAGTTGATGTTAAATATTTCAGTAGAAACTTGTAGATGATTTCTTATGATGAATGAAATGTTTTTTATCACCTAAGACATAGATGTATAAGAATTATTTGATCTTGGGTACCATTTTATAACTTTATAAAGCATAATTTATGAATTACTTGTGTGACTGTAAAGTGTGACTGTAAAATCGACTGGTTGTGGGTTCGATCCCCACTCGAGGAGATGAAATATTTATTTACATTTATATTTTCATTTCTTCGCTCTAGTGTCGAGGATAAGCGCGGTGTTGAGTTCCACCACTCAACACGCAATGATTCCAAAACTTGGCGGAAGTGGGGAGCGGAGTGTTTTATTTAATTTACTTGTTTATATTTTGTCTCATATGTGTATTTATGTTGTGTATACATTTTGTGAAATTGTGAAATATGATTACTATATATTCTCACAGACAAATGATATAGTTACCTGAATAATAGCGATACTATTTCTATTTCTCATGTCAAACATATACAACACGTGCTTTAGCTCAGCTAATATTTTTAGAATGGATTTTGCTTAAAAAAAATAAAAATAAATAAATAAATCAGCTTCACGCTGTATCCCGCACACAGCAGGGTAGGCAGAGGGAACCTAGTGTTAAGACAATCCGTTCTTGCGCCACGACTGGCCTAAAAAAAATAGAGGCAACAAAAAAAATATTTTCGTTTACTCTAAGTTATTTTAATTCTAATTCTAACACCTTCATCAGCATAACAAAGAAAGAGATATTAATAAATTACCTTGTTCTACAAAGGTCTGCTTGATATTCAGCTCAGCGAAAGACCATTGAATTTAAAAAAATTTTGGCCCTGGCTAGTTAGCAAGTGTCGCTAAAAAAATATATATTACCAGAGTAGCGCGGTGTTGAGTTCCGCCACTCAACACGCAACGTCCAGTTTTGGGTGAAAAGTGAAAAATGGAAATTTCTTAACCTTATTCCTACATTCCCTATGCCTACCCTACGATGTTCGGGATATAGCGTAAAGCTAAATAATTAATAAATTGTATGATTTCTATAATTTTTAATTATACATTTTTTAGCTTTCTTTCTTTTTTTAAGTCCTCTCTGCCATTACGTACGATGTAAGTAAAGTAAAGATAAAATACGTCTAATATCTTATATTTCCTTTATTACTACATAAATAACTTAATCTTAGACAGTACAAATAAAGAAAAACGAACTCTCAGAACGTGTTTTCGTTTAAAGCGTATAGTAACATTATCTCACATATAGATGTCACGTATATTATTACATACATACTCGTCTTACTGTGAAATCCTATATTTATTTATACTTTTACTCACTTTCTCGTCAACAATCGTGTGACAATGTATTTAATATAACATTGTTTCTAGAGAGGCCTTTATAACTGTATTCAAGAAAAAAAAATCTGCTTGACGCTGTATCCCGCACACAGCAGGGTAGGTAGAGGAAACCTAGTGTTCAGACACTCCGTTCCCCACTTTGTACCGAATTCTGCATTGATTCCATGTTGAGTGACACCAAAATGAAGAAATGGCAATATAAATTTAAATATATATTTCATGTCCTCGAGTGGGAATCGAACCTACAACCAGCCCTTTTACAGTCACACTTTGTACCCCTGCAACCCCATGTATTAATATAATTTATAAACAAACAGCAAAGCCATCATTTTATATGATAGAGGATAATTTAATAAAAGTTAAGTAAAATTGAGAAATTAAATAAAATTGAGGAATCGATGGTTGACCTTTTCTGTATTGACTTACGATTGGAATCAACAGATTCTGTGTAGTAGTGTAATCGTTAAAGAGTTAATGTCTACTCAGAAATGTAGCTAATGAGCAAAACACTTGTTAAAATTTAACCTTCATAATTTATAAACCAATCTAAATTATTATTATTCGGCAGAAAGTGGGGAACGGAATGTCTTAACACTAGGTTCCCTCTGCCTACCCTACTGTGTCCGGGATACAGCGTGAAACTGATCAAAATTATTAAAATAGTATAGTAGATTCTTGAGTAAAAGATTACATTACGATTACAATTTACCAGCCCATAAGTGAGAAAAACAAATTTATTATATAAAACGCGATTTCTACAAGAAAATTCTTTAAGACCATCAAATATTTATGTAATAAATGATGTAACTTAGCGTGAAATATCATTTCGATTGAGAACATGGATTTGTCAAGCTATGGTTTCCTATACAATGTAATATACAATACTTTCTATCTTTTTTATATGATTACTTATATTCTGCGATTATGACACAAAAATAATTATTATTTACAATATTCAAGAGGATTGAGGCCAGTCGTGGCGCAGTGGCACAAAGTGTGACTGTAAAATCGACTGGTTGTGGGTTCGATACCCACTCGAGGAGATGAAATATTTACTTAAATTTATATTTTCATTTCTTCGCTCTGGTGTCGAGGCAAAGTGCGGCGTTGAGTTCTGCAACTCAACACACAAAGCCTCCAGAATTCGGCAGAAAGTGGGGAACGGAGTGTGCTAACACTAGGTTCCTTCTGCCTACCCTACTGTATTGCGGGATACAGCGTAAAGCTGATTTTTATTTAAATAATAAATCTTTCATATTCTTGACTTTACTCTATATCAGTGGTTCCCAACCAGTGGTCCGCAGAAGCCTAAATATGGTCCGCGAACGATTTTTATTTTATGACTGGGGATGGTGAGGCGAAGTTTCTATTTGATTATCACACTTAATTTTTATTATACCTACATGCATAGGGACCACGCCTGCTACCAAGAATAGTATAAAAGTGGTCCTTGATCAAGAAAAGGTTGGGTACACCCGAACTATATGGTATACCTTTAATATACATATTTGATTTAATTAGTCCACACTTGTTCGAATTACTTTATCTATTAGTGAAAACCACATTAAAATCTGTAGTGCTGTTTGGAAGATTTATGTGTACATCGGTGGGAAGCTATGTTATCTTATATTATAAAAAGATAGATAGACAAAATCGCAAATTTTAACTTTGACTTCAATATATATACAACTTATTTATACAATAAATAAAATATTTATATTTAAAAAAAAAACTTGAATCTCGTTCCTTTGAAATTATTTCACGTTTTTTTTAATATTTTTCTATTTTTAGTATAAAAAATATTATAAAATTGGACGAATCGATATTTGTTATCTTTGAAAATTTTATTTTATCTATACTGTTTTTGCAACTCTAGTTTGCAATTAGTAAATCAGAATTCTGTAATTCAAAATTAATTCAAATAACTGTATATTAGATTTTTTCAAATTTCAATAGCACCAAATGAAATAAATACTTTGCGATATTTAAATTAATCGTTATATAAAGTAACGGAGTCTTGAATGTGTCCAATTCAGGTTTTTTTATGAACTAATAATTAAAATCCACGAGGCCAGTCATGGCGCAGCGGCACGAGGTGTGACCGACTGGTTGTGGGTGTGGGTCGATCCCCACTCGAGGAGATGAAATATTTACTTAACTTTATATTTCCATTTCTTCACTCTGGTGTCGAGGTTAAGCGCGGCGTTGAGTTCTGCCACTCAACACGCAATGCCTCAAGAATTCGGCAGAATGTGGGGAACGGAGTGTCTTAACACTAGGTTGCCTCTGCCTAGCCTGCTGTGTGCGGGATACAGCGTGAAACTGATTTTTTTTTTTAATAATTAAAATAAAAATATTTATGCACTACTAATGCTAGCAGTGCATAAATATTTTTATTTAACTGGCTGACACATTAAATACGAAGTATAATTTATTGTCTGTAGATTCCATCCTTCCATAAATTGAATCTTTATTTGCTGTCATATGTCATTCTAACCATTATTCCATATTTTTCCAGTAGTGAACCAGTAAAAGGTATAGAAGCTTATAAATTTCTTGAAATAGAAATGTCAAAAATGTTAAAGTAGCAATTGAGCCCGACCACTTAAGGTGTTCTTTGAGGCATAGAGGACGTCCTCTACATCTCCTCTTATACTTAAACGAGACGTTTCTTACATCAGTCTGATCCAATTATATAATAATATGTACCTATGCCATGGTCGTACAATAAAAATAAATATTTATAATGTGTAATTATTATGTGTTTAACACAGTTTCACGCTGTATCCCGTATATAGGAGGGTATGTATTATAAAAGGAACCTAGTGGTAAGATACTCCTTTTTCTACTTTCCGCTGAATTTTTCAAGGCATTGTGTGTTGAGTGGCGGAATTCAACGCCTCACTATTTCCTTTGTGCCAGAGCAAAGAAAAGAAAATATAAATAAACAATAATTCATTACCTCGAGTGTGGATCGAACCCACAACCGTCACGCGCACAAGCGCCATGACGGTCCCTATTATTTATTTTAAAAAAAAGCTTCACGCTGTATCCCACACACAGCAAGCTAGGAAGAGGTCATTGCTTGTGGAGTGGCGGAACTCAACGCCGTGCTTAACCTCGACACCAGAGCGAAGAAATGGAAATATAAATTTTAGTAAATATTTCATCTCCTCGAGTGGGGATCGAACCTCGTGCCGCTGCGCTACGACCGGCCTCAATTTATTTCCTTATTAATAATAGAAAAACATATATAATTATTATAACAGATAAAAAATAAGTATACATATACCTATATATATAAATATATATCTGCATTTATTTACATAAATTTAAATATATTATAGATATATTATATAAATTCTCGATTACCTTTCCACTCGACGGTCGTAACTCGTGAAATATTCGTGTTGTTTCCCTAACACTTAGTGGGCCACGTTCAGCGGTGATGCAATTCGCAAATGGCATGATACAGTTTTATGTTTACTTCGCTTTGGTTAATAGCTTATGTTTTGCTTAATTTCGTAGTTTAGTCATTCTAAATGAGTTTTTGTAATTTTTATAGGATTTTTATGAGAGTTTATTTTTAATTATAAAAACTAATTTAAATTTCGTAATGAGTCATCTGTAACATTTCTGGATATTTTAATTTAAATAAATCAAATTAATATATATTTTTTCATGAACATATAGTACTGTATATTCTTTGCATACGGGTGGGTATCTAACTTTATTTAATTAGTATATATATTCTGTTTATCATTTACACACCCATATATTTTCCAGATAAGGAAACAACATACATATTGTACATATATATACTTTTTTACTGTTTTCCCCATTTTACAAACATAAGCTGATTTAATTTAATTGAATATATTATAACAATAAACATGCCCAAGTGCAATTTAAAGTCACAATTATCACATACAGTCAACCATTTTCTAATTGTGCTTAGTTTATTAGCTTAAGTGATAACTATGGACAAAACTTCTAAAATTATCATATTTCCAGAACAAATTCATTTATTTTTCAATATTTTTTTATTGGAAACGATGTTATTCTTAACTCGAAATAGCTATTGGCTCTAATTATAAAGTAGCTATATTTATCACGCTACAAGAAAGGTAAATCGAGATACGAAAAAAAACTCATTAAATAATAGCACGGCGTGGGACGGGTTTATCCTACTGTAAAAACCTTTATTAAATATAAATAGAATGTTTAAAAGGTATTCACGTCATACAAGCTGTACATTGAACATATAGGTATTTAGTTAGTAGTAAATTATGATAAAAATAAATTTATCAGCTTAACACTGCAAGGTAGGCAGAGGGAACCTAATGTTTTTTTTTATTAATTTCAACTAAACACTACAGACACGTGGTCCGTACTTTTTTTTAACTTTTTCATTATTATCAGCTAATCACCAATTTTATATTTATCTGCTGCTTAAATAAGACTTATAACTAGAGATAATTATCTAAATATTTAATTCCTAAGAAAGTGTTAAGACACTTCGTTCCCCACTTTCTGCCGAATTCTGGAGACATTGCGTGTTGAGTGGCAGAACTCAACGCTGCGCTTGTTCTCC
Source organism: Heliconius erato x Heliconius himera (assembly GCA_013421005.1). Taxonomy (NCBI): domain Eukaryota; kingdom Metazoa; phylum Arthropoda; class Insecta; order Lepidoptera; family Nymphalidae; genus Heliconius; species Heliconius erato x Heliconius himera. The sequence goes on along the minus strand of JAATLQ010036155.1, from coordinate 12,844 downwards.
GCACCAGAGCGAAGAAATGGAAATATAAATCTCCTATAGTAGGGATCGAACCCACAATCAGTCGGTTTTACAATCACACTTTGTGCCCCTGCGCCACACTGGCCTCAGATACATTTATAAATGTATAAATAAGTTTACACATTCATTATATAGAAAATGTAAACTTTTTATATAACTTTTTGGTTTTAACTTCACGCTGTATCCCGCACGTGGCATGGTAGGCAAAGGGAACCTGAGAACCTGCGAACTACCATCTACATAAAATCACCATATTTCATGGTGGTATTTTAGGTAACGTTATTTAAAAACAATATACTAATAAACATTGAAGCCTGAACATTGAAGAAAAATGTGCCTTACTAAATTCTACAATTGAGGGGGAGATCTACCACCGTTTCTGATACCAGTTCTGGATTGAAGAGTCGGCAAGAAACTCAAAAGCTGCTCTTTTCAGTATCAATGTTTAATTTAATTATTATTGATTATATTTACATAATTCATAACACATTTACAACTAAATATAATATAAAACTTAGACATAAGAGCGACGTTGGGCTCGGCAGTCCAACGGCAGTTACATATGCAGATAATAGAGATATTAACACTAGAGATATTACTAGCGTGTTTAATATACGTGTGAAAATTAAATATTCAATATATTTTAAAAGTATTAATGAACTAAAACTGAAATATTTAGTTAATGAGCCCAGTCGTGGCGCAGGAGCATAAGCGTGTGACTATAAATGTGACAGGCTGTGCGTTCGATTCCCTTTCGAATAAATAATTTTTTTTTTTTTTTATCAGCTTCACGCTGTATCCCGCACACAGCAGTGTAGGCAGAGCGAACCTAGTGTTAAGACACTCCGTTCCCCACTTTCCACCAATTTCTGGAGGAATTGCGTGTTAAGTGGCGTAACTTAACGCTGCGCTTTTTCCCTCGACACCAGAGCGAAGAAATGAAAATATAAATGTAAATCAATATTTCATCTCCTCGGGTGGGGATCGAACACACAACTAGTCGATTTACAGACACATTTTGTGCCACTACTAAAATGTTTAATATTGTTATTTCCTTGCTCTGTTGAAAAAAGAAATATATATATTTAATTATTTTGATATAAAATTAAAATAATTAAATATATGTATTGTGTGTTTAATTATTTGAATTATATTTGATACAAACATTTGTGAGCATTTAATTTTTTTTATTAATTAATTTTTAAAACAAATTTGTCAATTTAAATTCTATAAGAAATGTAAAGTATGCATCGCGTACACGTATGCATTAAAATGTGAGCGTACCATGTTCACTGTATAATACGCACTGTATATTACATAGTTCAACTACATTTAATAATGTATATATTCTAAAACGAAATTAAAAAATATTATGTAATGTCAATTTTAAAGTAATTAATAAATTATATAGCAATAAAGAACGTCTTCTCTAAAAAACTACTATATTAAAATCTTTGAAAAAAAATCCATCAAATTAAAAGCATATACGAAACGAGATTACCTTAGGATTTCATATTTATTGATTTTCAGAAGTGCCGTTTAAAATGCAAAACGTTTTACCTCGCCTTTGATGCTCTTCTGAAAGCTCTTGATCCAAGCACTCAGCACTTAAACCACTTGGAATAAACTTGAGGGAATAATTCGCAACATTTCACATATCACCAACCATATTTTCACTGATCCCTTTGCACATTTAAATTTATAGTATAATATATTAATGTTTTAAGTCACTAAGTTTAAATATATCGTTTTTAGTTTGTGGAATGTACGGAGGTGCGCGCGCGCATCTAAGCTTATGAAACCTGAGGGCAGAGACCTGTGGCAGTCTGTCGCTCGCGCCGGCCGCGACGTGAGTACCGTTGTTCTAGAGTGGGAGCGAGGTCGAATAGGCTTTGACATTTCATATTTATTTCATTACTTTTTGATGTCATGATTCTATTGTTACGATTAAGCTTATTGTCGTAAGGAGGCCATTTAGATTGCTGGTGTTTTTTTCTTACAATTCAGTTATATACAATAATTGTATAATTTTGTATTCTCTAATTTTTTATATAGACTCCAAATCATCCAAATTAAATATATCTGTGAGTATTCAAATTTAATAAATGATCTTGATAAAAAAATTACTGCTTAAATAGTAACAATATCAGTATTATCTATTTAATAATATTGTATTGTGAGTAAGACAGTAAGCTGACCTATTAAAGAATGGTATTTCATAAAATTTTAAATGAATCACCGTTAATGACTTTTGTGTATTGCATTCTTGTATTCGTAACCAAAATGGCATAATGTTTAAAGTTAGAATAGTAAAGATTTTTTTCAATTACACCAAAAAGATGTATTATACTCTACATTTTTGTGGTTAAGTTTCATTTAGAACATAATTGAGTATATTTAAAATTAATTTTAATTATATTCATAACTATAGCTTTACAATATCACAACAAATAATACTTATTTATTTTCAAACGGAAAGAAGTATTTACGTGATAACTGCGCGTGCGCTGGGCATGTCCGAGCTTATTTACATGTAAAAGATTTCAACGCGTACAAAAACCAATTGTCGATTGAATAAATTACTATATTCATATATATGTATATGCATTTGCACTTGCATCGCCTGTACTTCTTAATATATAAAAATCATAAAAAAATATTGAGTATAAAGTGGATTTAATGTTAATATTTTAAGAATATTTCAGATTGTAAACGGGAATTAAAATTTTATTTTAGTTAATATATCTTATCATTATAGATTATTTTCGGAGTAATTCACTTATTTCAAGCAAGGCGGGGAACGTCCTGCTGAAATATTTATCACGAGTATTCAATAATGTAAATATAGTAGATAATAATGTAATAAATACTATAATTCTTTGGGAAGTAAGTAAATAAATATTAAGTCTGTCCAATACCGGTATTTGATCTTGTCATTGTGCAAAATTGATCTTGCATAATAGTAATTATCAGTTGATAATTACAAGTACTCCTGTAGTTGTTAAAGTCCGATCTAGCTCAGTTAGTTTACTTAGTTTGAGAACTGGAAAATTTTCATATTTTAATTTATAAAGGAATTCTCATAAATAAACTAACTCTTCGAGTAAATTAAAAAAAAATAACTAACTGACTATGTGTAGATAGATATGCGTGATGGATGTATATATGTTTATAGTTGCTATTTTAACCAATAAAAAATGGAACTCAACTCAACCAATACTTTTATACCGGTGAACGGGATAATTATGGCAAGCAACAGTTTTTTTGTAAAATAATTATACCTCTCACTTCAATACTCTTTCAAACTCATTTCAAAAGAAAGAGACGACACCATTGAAACTATTCAAGCAAATACCTTTGACTACTTAATAGTCCAAAGAGACGAGTCGTGAGAAAATAGTTGCCTGCAGGCTGTTAGCATCAAAGCGTATTAATAATTATTTGCAAATTTTAGCTTTTTTTTTCAGTTTTGCGCTGTATCCCGCACACAGCAGGGTAGGCAGAGGGAACTAGTGTTAAGACACTCCGTTCACCACTTTTTCCGAATTCTGGAGACATTACGTGCTGAGTGGCGAAACTCAACACCGCGCTTTGCCTCTACACCAACGCGAAGGAATATAAATTTAAATTTCTAATTTTAACTTCTTTAATTTATTATGGAAAATATACAACATAAATAGATATAGTAAAACTGCTGTAAATGCGACAAGTTGTAAGTTCGACATTCCCTCGAAGAAATGGAATATTAAATATTTTCATCTCTTCGCTCTGGTAACGAGGCGAAGAGTGTCGTTGAATTCCACCACTTAACCCGCAATGCCTCCATAATTCAGCGATAAGTCATGAAGTGTCTTAATTAAGTTCCCAGGCTCCCTATGCGTACGGTGCTATTTGCAGGATACATGGAGCTAAAAGTTTTGTTACCAATAATACAATATATATTATAATTGATTATTATAAAATGCAAATAACGTTTATATGAAACTTAAGAAATGAGAAATTATATTCAACTTCACGCTGTACTGCACACCGCAGGGTAGACAGAGGGAACCTAGTGTTAAGACACTCCATTCCCGACGTTCTGCCGAATTCTGGAGGCATTGCGTGTTGACTAGCGGTACTCAACGCCCCGCTTTGCCTCGACACCAGAGCGAAGAAATGAAAATATAAATTTAAGTAAATAGAATAGAATTTTATTTAAAAATACATTTTAAATATGACCGGTTAAAAGAACTGGCTTTTAAAGAAATCGTCATCATATGACAGACGCTTGACTTGTTTACGTCGAAAGCAGTATAACTGGGCAAATTTCCTTTAAAAGTTTTTTTTTATTAGAAAGCGAAAAACATGACCAGACGGTCGTTATCCAACATCTGTCATAAAATTTGTTTCGTACATAGTATGCCACCGGACACCGACTAAATAAATATTTTGAAACGAAAACGAATAATAAATAATACCAAATATGCAAAAAAGTAATACTAGTACTTATATATTTAAAAATATTAACAGATAACAAACCTAAATATTAATCTAAATATCGTAGAGTATATTATTACGCATATACATCAAATACTTATGTCAATATTAGGCTAAATGACTAGAATGATATATAACAACGCATTGACGAAACTTCTTCTTATCCTTTTTCTACTCGTAAGAAAACCTTTTTATGGGTACGCCGCTCGAGTAGGAGCCACAGGCCGGGGCTATGGGAGCCAAGGAATTCTCCCATAGCCCCGGTGGCGGGAGTATAATATCTAGTTAAATGGACTAAAAAAATAAGATCTTAGAAATTACTTAAGACTTTTCTAAAACTACACCACCAATAAGAAATATTATGTAAAAGTAATTTTGCAATCGGTGCGAATCCCTAAAAGACATAACTTATGTTAATTAATTAATCGGCATAAAAGTTAAGTTAAATTAACACAGTCAATTTCTACTTTATCATAATGTAAGCTTCCTATAGACGAATAATACTATAACAATCACGCATTTGTACCAAAGTATTTTAAGGCATTCTAAGGCATATAAGAACTTGGTTAAGTACTAATTCAGTGAGACTAATTAATATTTTTTCCCAATTGGATGACCAATCTGGGCAGTATAATGATTTACGGTATACAATATGGCATGTAAGACTTCTCTATGATATCATTTTTTATAAGATCAACTCTATTGATGATCTGTGAAAATATCCACTGTCATTACTATATTACTTCACAATTGTCAATGTCAAAAATGAATAACAAAACATGAAAATGAAACAATAATAATTAATAATCTTAATAATTGCATTCAATATAAATTTAATTGTTAATAAGTAATTCCCAAAAAAATTAAACACTTTTTCTTTGTGTCACATTGAAATTGGTAAAAGTCATTAAGTTATTCTATATTTTTAGCAGTAACTGAACAGTTTTAACTGATAACAAATTTCAGCTGCTGGCATTGTTAATTATTGTTCAGTGAAATAAAATATATAATACTAATCACCTATCAACATGTCGGCCCTATTAACTGCAGATTGGTTTCAACTTGACTCTTATTATCGGTATGTAATTTTTAAATTTTCATAATTTTTACTTGTTACTAAAATTAAATTATTTTTTTAGACATAGACTTTGTGGCTGTTATAAAATGTAATATATATTTATTTTTCAGTAAATTTGATTTGTATAATATGATTTGGTCCATGGATGAAGGTTTAGGCAATATGATAGTAAGCGGAGCACCTTATGGTGGACCAGTGGCAGTTGTTAGGGATAGGAAACAATTTGTAAGAGTAATGGCAACATCTAAACCAGTGATCACAATATACAACTGTGCAGGAAATGTTATATCTAAAATATTGGTAAGCTTTTCAAATGCATATATTATGATATAATAACATATGTTGTATATTTGTGATAATAAATATAACACAAATTCTCATTAAATACTTATTGAAATTACTAAGTAAAACTTTATTAAGTTGCAAAACAAGGATTATCCCTATTTTTATATTCCACATATATCAGGGTATGCTGAGTACTCCATAGCCTAATAACTTTTTAAAGACTACATGTTGAGAGCCATAACACAATGCGCTGAGCTTTGTTACCTGATTGAAGAAATAAAAATAATTAATTTCTCCCAAGTGAAAATCAAAGTTGATCGTGAAGTTGATTTAATTTTTTTTTAGTAAAGTGTATGTTCTAAAATTCCAGTGGAACAGTGGTGTGCTTATTCATATGGGATGGTCTGATGGGGAACAATTGTTGTGTGTCCAAGAAAGTGGTGATGTACTAATATATGACATGTTCGGAGCTTATCAAAAAACTTTTAGTATGGGCCAAGAAGCAAGAGACACTAAGGTATATAAAAAAAAATATTTTTTTTTTTGCACACTGAAAAAATTAATAAGCTATAAAGCGTAGCATTGAATTCTGCCTCTGAAAAATGTAGAGAAAAAAAGAGGAAAAAATGGGGAATGCCATGAACGCCGTGACATCTAGCCAATTCTCTGTTCACATCATTAGCTCTGGCACATTGGTAGTTAACCAGCCCAAAACTTTGGAAGAAACATTAACTGCTTGAATAGCTCCAAGAAGGATGTCAAAATCAACAATGTTGAAAGTGCTGCTTATGGATAAGCAGCGCACTGTAATATTTTTCTCTTATTAAACAATTGACATATATAACTAACTGACTGTAATTGCAAAGGTAATTCCATCCCCACTTAGAGATGGGTTTTATTTACATTTCCTCATTCAGCGAGAATGTGCAGAACAGAGTGTCTTAACACTGCATTTTCTTGACCTACTCTGCTATATATACAGGGGAAGTACTTATAAATTATACAGTGTATAGCTAAAAAAAATTATTATTATTTGTTATAGGTGGTTAAAGCACAATTATTCTCAAATCCACATGGCATAGGTCTGGCTGTTATGACTTCTACAAATCGCATGTTTTTAGTAAGCAATGTTTCTGAGCCCAAACTTAGAACAGTGCCTGATGTTCCAAGTAAGTTTAAAATTTTTTTTTTTTTTTTTTTTTTTTTTTTTTTTTTTTTTAATCTGCTATCAGTCTGTTTAAGACTATCATCAGATTTGTTGTGATTGGATGTTTTTATTTGGAGCAGGAGGCCAGTGCCTCTGTCTCCATTCAGAGCACGTGGGTTCGCGCGGAAGTTTAAAATAAAAACATTTTTTACCTTTTTACATAAAACTATTTCTACTTGACTAATCAATATATTTTTTTAAATTATAACTTGTATATCTTAAGGCTTTTCCAAAAGGTAAATATAGATAGACCATACTAAACCGTTAGTTAATTTTTAAAAAATTTTTTAGAATTTTTTTTTGACATAAATTTTCTTTTATAAAAAGATCTTGATATCATTTCTTAAATAAAAATTTATTTACGAATTTATGGTGCCACATCTGACTGGGTTCGATTTCCACTTAGTTTTAATCACTTTTATTTTAATTTTTTCACTCTAACAAAAAGAGAAGCTGTTGATTTTTGTCATTCAATGCACAATATCCGGAATATTGGAAATGGGAAACTGTGCCTTAACATAACATATTAAAACATTGCGCATTGTTCCCTCATGAACAAAATAATTAGAAGCCTCCTATATGAAGCTAGAAAAAAAATAAACATTTTTTCTAAAGAAAACTTATTATACTTTCAGGAGCAAATGAACCAATAAGCTGTTGGTGTGTTATAAGCTCTGGTTTAAGATCGTCAGCAGTTATAGGATTCCTAGTTTGCAGGGATAAAGAAATCTATAGATGTCAACTTGGTGAATCTAGGCCAATATTATTGGTTGGTGCACTGTTTTTTTTATAATATTAATAATATGACAGTAAATTTTCTAACAAATAACAGTCTATACATGTTTTACTGCCACATAAATTATAATTGTTTAAAATAATAGTTATAAATTATTATGATAATGAGGCCAGTCATGCAAATGCCTCCAGAATTCGGAGAAAATTACGGAGCGGAATATCTTAACACTAGGTTCCCTCTGCCTAACCTTCTAAATACGTGCTTTAAAAATTTCTTACTAACAATTACGTATTTTAATCAGTTTTAGTAGTAATAAATCAAGTTAACCGTAATTTATAGTAGAAATTGGGAGTTGTAATTTTGGTTTGTTAAATGAAGTTAGTACATATATAATTCACAGTAATGATCGCCAACGTCCATACCACGTTGAACACACCCGTTCTCGTCCGATCACCGAAGTTAAGCAACGTCGGGCGCGGTCAGTACTTGGATGGGTGACCGCCTGGGAACACCGCGTGCCGTTGGCTTTTTGCAACTTATTTTTAATATGCTGTCTTATATTTCAAATAAGCTTTGTTGTGTTTTCTTTTTTGCCAAAACATAATTCTATTAGTAAGGTGATCATAATAAATCAGTGTAATCTAACATCAATAAAAATTTCAAATCAAAAGTAAAATAATCATAGCAGCCATGATCACACTTGTGTGGAACGGAACGTTAGGAGGCCGTGTAAGGCCGTGACGCCTCGCTAACCACAGGCGAGCCGAGACTCCCACACTCTAACTGCGGCTCCCCGTTCCTCCTCGGCGCGTGCTCGAGTTGCCGGTCCCCCAGACGTTAGGCCCGACGCCGCCGCATTCTCTGCGCTGCAGACGGCCATCGACGAGAACACTCCGGTGTAAATAATCAAGAACCTTAATTCATCTTTTATTGACCAATGTAATGATATCGTTGAAATAATAACGTATCTAAACTTTTGTCTGTCTGATCTTACACTTGATGGAATACTTATTGATTTGTTGTAGGCCATACTGAGATATTTTCCTTTAGATCCACCGTTTTCGAGAAGAGCCATTTCTGTTTTTATTATAAAGACAACACACACAGACAACAGCAGTCCCTGGACTAGATCAGTCCAATTACTTTTATTTAGCATTTGCTTTTTAACCACTCTTTGACACTAAATGATAGACATAATTTGTGTTTTCATCGAAAGAAATAATACCGTTGTGTAGATTCTGAGTCAATTTTTTTACCGATCCTATTTATTTGCTAAAATATTTTTTGAATTATGTAAATAACTTAAAATCTAGTCAACCAGCAAGATAATTTCTTAATTTTTTGCTTTAAAGAAATAACAAGGTCACAAATAACTGTATCATGTCACATTTCAAGGCCCCTTTTTTGGTCCAGTATCCCGGTATTTTTGAATCCCGTTATCCCGGTTTGCGACCCTTAGTAATTACTAATTAGTCTACGTATTTTTATTACTCGACTGCGCGGCGCAAGGGAGGGTAATGTTTTAATCAGTCTATGTGTGAACATATGTATGTATGTAACATAAATATATTTTACAGCGCCCAGAAATAACCAATCCGTACACACAAGTTCTCACAATAGTGCCTTCACAAAATGGCCGCCATGTTGCCCTGTTCACTGATTCAGGAATACTGTGGATCGGCTCGTCTGATCTTAAGAATAAATACTGTGAGATCGACACTGGATATATTAAACAGCCTAAGGAGTTAGTTTGGTAAGTTATTGGTTGTAAAAATAGGTTTTATTGTAAGGAAATTATTTATATTTAATAATATAAATTGCTTACTTTGAATTGAAATTCAGCATAGTTAAAAAAGCAGCTAAGACACTCTGTTCCTCATTTTACGTCAAAGGTCTTAAAATTTGAATAAATAAATCAGCTTCACGCTGTGAAATGTAAAAATTTGAATAAATATCTATATAATCCCTTACTTTAATATATGATATTGTAAAAAATACATACTTTTATTTTCTAGGTGCGGTTCCCAAGCAATAATAGGTCACTGGGACGACACAATGTGCATCTACGGCTTCAATAGCACCACTATAGTATATCCCTACGACGGCCCGTTCCATATTATACCAGAAATGGACTGTGTTAGAATTATATCGGAAATGTCACATGAGTTATTGCAAAAAGTCCCCGTGGAGGTGGAAAAGATTTTTAGAATTAATAGCACTGCCCCTGGATCGTATTTGGTTGAAGCGTCTAAGCAATTTCAGGTATGTTTTTTTTTTTGTTTAAATTATAGTTTATACTTTACTTATTATCCAACTTTGCATACTTTTACAGAGTGAAGCACAAAAATAGCTTTCACTTATAATTTTGCAACTCTTGTGTCAATGTCTTTATTAGATTTTATAAAACCTATTTCTTATATGTTAAATACTTTTAAGTCAATTAATATAATGTAATATTAAAAATTGCGACTGGTCCAGCTGATGCTAGTCGTGGCGCAGGAGCACAAGCGTCTGACTGTTAACGCGCCGGGTGTTTGGGTTCGAGTCCCATTCGAGGAAATTAAATATTTGCTACTTTCATTTCCTCGCTCTGGCACTCTACACGTAATGCCTTAAGAATTTAGTGGTGTGTGGCGATTGGAGTGTCTTAGCACTAGGCGCCTCTGCCGACCCCGGGATATGTGGAAAATGGCGTGAAGCTAAAAAATTAAGAATTTTTAAATGCAGCTAGTTTATAAATATTTTAATATGTTTGTCGCCAACGTCCATACCACGTTGAACACACCGGTTCTCGTCCGATCACCGAAGTTAAGCAACGTCGGGCGCGGTCAGTACTTGGATGGGTGACCGCCTGGGAACACCGCGTGCCGTTGGCTTTTTGCACTTCTTTTTAACATTGTCCTTCATTTCTAATAAAATTTGTTATATTTTCTTTTTTAACCGACTTCATAATAGGAGGTTTTGTGTTTGACAATTATATTATTTTGTTATAGAAACGTAGTCACAGAGCTGATGAATACATACGCCTAGTAAAACCAGATTTACCGACTGCAGTACAAAATTGTATAGATGCTGCCGCCTTTGAATTCAATACCGATGTCCAGAAAATGTTAATACGCGCAGCTCAATTCGGAAAGGGGTTTATTATGGATCCTATATTAACTGACCATTATGTGAAGACCTGCAGATGGCTACGAGTGTTGAATGCTGTGCGAGACCCAAGAGTTGCTATACCTTTGACGTTTTTGCAGTATCCTTTTTAATTTTATTAATATTTTTAATTTTATTTAATTTATTTCATATATAATAATGTAAGAAAAAATAACACATTTGTATTTGTGCTATTGTAAACGTTAAGATACACAATAATATTCTATAAATAATGACTGATTTGAATTTGCTATTCAACTTTTAAAGAAAATTTAAAAGTTTCTGTTTTTAATTTATTTGGTTTATTGATTGATAACGCAAGTTGAAATTGTATTCATAAAAAGAAATATAAATATTTAAAAAATATATATAATGCACAGTAAACAAATAGTTATCGTTTATCATAAACAAAAAATATCTAAATTTTGGAATAAAATCATTAAATTTGTCCTTGTTCAAAGCATTGTTCAAAATTTAAAAAAAGAGACTTAATTTTTTTTTCTACAGATAATTTAACATTTATCAAAAAATGGAATACCTTGATTATTTGATTAAAATTTCTTATTTAAACTAAGTTATTCCTTGACACAATTCAAGAGTTCAAAATCTAGGAGAAAGGATATTATTAGACAGACTAATATGGCGTCGGCTCCACTGCCTCGCCGGTCACATTGCTTCATATTTACAACTTAAAGATGGACAGACACGAGTTTTATCACATTGGGCGTGTTACAAGGTAAATTCACATTTTAATAAAAAAAGTATTGCATGCGATAGTTGTGAATTTGATTCCTACTTAGAAAAAAATATATATTAGAAGATGTTATTAGAAGAGCAGTTTAAACTTTAAGTGGTCTGCCAAAAAAAATGAGTAACTAAATTGCAAAACACCAAATTTTAGGTCAAAATTAAGAAATATTATTGAAAATGTACTACTTTTATTCTCACAAAATGATAACAAGTATTCTTGTACAAAACAACTTTTAATAAACGAAACACAGTTGTGGCGCAGGAGCACAAACGTGCGACTATAAACGCAATGGTTGTGGGTTTAGTCCCACTCGAGTTAATGCAATATTTATTATTTTCATTTTCTCGCAAGTCGCGACGTTAAGCTCTACCAATCAACATACAATGCCTCCAGAATTTGACAAAAAAATAAAAAAGTGGGGTATGGAGTGTCTTAACATTAGGTTCCCTGCGTGTATCTATTAAAAAAAAACTTTTAAATCTTATTACAGGTAACACAACCACATCTAGACAATGAGAGTGCAGCTCGTGAAATAGGGGAAAAACTTAAAAATATTCCAGGCATCTCATATTCAACGATCGCTATGAAGGCCGCCGAGAAAGGCAGAAAGACGTTGGCTATTAAAGTAAGAACATTTTGTATATCATATATTTCTTTAACTACAAAATAGGTGGCCAAATTATTAAATAAGCCAATCTTGGCGCAGCGGCACGAAGTGTGATTGTAAACGCGACAAGCTGTTGGTTTGATTTCCACTCGAGGAATTGAAATATTTAATATTTCCATTTTCTTCGCCCTGGTCTCGAGGCAAATTGCGGTGTTGAGTTCCGCTGCGCAACACTCAATGCCTCTAGAATTTGGCGCAAAATGGGAGACAGTGTCTTAACACAATGTCTGCTGTTTGCGGATGACAACATAATTATGACAAATTTGTATTATGTCTATTTTGATAAAATGTTATGAATTGACAAGCGTTGACCTGCGGCTTCAACCCCGTTGTCAAATTACGAGTTGTTTATTATACTTATATCACACTATACACGTAAATCTAACCGTAGGTACAGTGGACTACTTAAGGCCAGAACTTCAAACTCCAAAATCTCTTGACATTTATTTGTTATCGCTCAAAATTTCATCGAT
>JAATLQ010036154.1:0-29808 GCA_013421005.1 Heliconius erato x Heliconius himera | reverse complement strand
GGGTAAACCGCTTCGTTACGTAACGCGTATAGGCGCCAGTCTGTCTGGATTCCCTTTCCCTCCTCTCTCACTCTAGCCCACAGCGCTGTCCATAATGATACTAATAATACTGCACATATACAAAAAAAAAGTAGCACAGCAGCATATATAACTGTTACTCGTTTACGGCTGTGAATTATGGAATTCACAGCCGTAAAAATGGAAATGGTTCCCACCCAGGGTATCCTACTAACTACTCTCATTTCCTCACAACAACAAAACAAGTGTTGATTTTCGCCACTCAACACTCAATGTGAAACCGTATTTTTAGGTATACCTGCAAAGGTGGTTCATTAAAGAACGGCGGTTCGCCATCCACCATCTCAATCAGCATAATCCCAAGCGACCAAATGTCCACCTCTGGTCCGTAGGGCAGCCGCGACACTACTTCTGGGGACATCCAATATGGCGTTCCAACTAAGGATTTCCGTTTTGGTAATTCCTAGAAATATATATTATTTTAAATATTTTTATATAAATAACAACATGAAATAAAATTGTACAAATATAGTAATTTTATTTTCACGACTATTACTCATCTATAACTTTTCTCTTGTGTATCACACTGTATGCAACAGTGGCATCTAGAGAAATTGTATTAATTTTATAGCCAAAATATACAGTATTTTTGTCAGCACCACTTTAAATGAAACCACAGTCTTAACTACTCTATAAAAGCCTAATATAAATCAGAAAAAAATAAATTCCCAAAAATGAAAAAGTTATTTTTTCAAACAAAATAAATAATAAAATTGTCGTTTTTAAATAAAACACCATTTGTAAGGACGAATAAACCTGTCAAAGGAACTCCGACGCACACGCCTCATTCTGAAATCGATTCTTAGGTATTGGCGATAAAGTTCAAAGTTGTTTAATCGCGCGTTGTTTTAATCGCGTCACACGAAATACAGGTATGGATAAAAATCGTGAAATGAAAAAAAAATCCTACGTCCAAACTGTTGAGGCATCTTGATTAATTTCTTGTGGTATGGGTTTGAAATATTTTACCCTATACGCTGTTTCCGTAAAAGGAGCGCTGCCTCTTCCACCCTGTATAAAAACCTAATACAAAATGTATTAGGTTTTATTCCCCAAAAATGAATAAGTTATTTTTTCAAACAAAATAAATAATAAAATTATCGATGTAAAATAAAATGCCATTTGTCGAGAACGACGCACGCAGACATAAACCTATCAAAGGAAAACCGCCACATACGCCGAGTAGTAGGTATTGGCGGCTAAATATTATATATAGTATTTTTGTAATAGTATGTGTTTACGTTATTGGTAACCTATGGGTACACGATATATAGGTAGGTAAACATTTCGTGAAATTAAAAAAAATCCTACGTCTAAACCGTTGAGGTATCTTGATTAAATTCTTTAGGTATGGGTTTAAAATATTTTACCCTATGTGTGGTTCTCGTAAAAGGAGCGCTGACGCTGCCACCCTGTATTATGTATATATTTAAAAACTAAATGGTGATATATAAATTAATTTTTGAGGCCAGTGGTGGCGCAGGGTCACAAAGTGTGACTGTAAAATCGACTGGTTGTGGGTTCGATCCCCACTCGAGGAAATGAAATATTCATATTTTCATTTCTTCGCTCTGGTGTCAAGGCAAAGCGCGGCGTTGAGCTCCGCCACTCAACACGCAAAACCTCCAGAACTCGGCGGAAAGTGGGGAACGGAGCGTTTTAAAACTAGGTCCCCTCTGCCTACCCCGATGAATGCGTGAAGCTGATTTTTTTTTATAAAATTACCATTCACTTATCTCTTACACTAAAAAGTTTTGCAGATGTGTATTATTAGTACTTTGAAATAAAGAAAACCTATGTTATATTCACATAAAGTTTTTAAAAATAATGTCAAAACTTCAGTGGTATGTATGACTGTATAACTTCAGTGATAAGTTCTAGAAGTAAAAAATATAATACCATAATGTGTAGTCAAACCATCAGCGATATTTTACCGTGAAATTTTAGTTTATATATGTTTTGAGAGAAAAGAAAAGTTGGAGTAGCAAAACCACTGCGTTACTAAATTTTTAAACATATTTTATTTATTAATAGAAAAATCTAAATCAGATCAATTCTTGTAATCGGTTCACTTAATGTTAACCGATGCTACCTAGTAAAGTCAAATCAAAAGAATGTAAGAAAAAAAACACGTTTTGTTAATAATAACTGTTCTGACAGTTAGAACAGCCTAATTATTCTATTACATAAGATTAATCTCATTAAGGGGAAAATCAAGTAACGCAGTTTTAGCATTACATAACATTTTAATTGACTTCAACATTATTCTTTGTATTTACGTGCTGATAATTATTTTGAAGTGATAATGTCCCTTTAACTATTATAACAAATCAATAAATAAATATTCCTATAATAAATTTAAATAGTCCATTCAATATTTCAGTATAAATGATTACTGTAGCAGTTAAACTTTTAACTATTTTTCTTCGAATTTCATTTCCGATTTGTTAGTTATTTATAACTTACTGGTCCAATGAGCCCATTTAATAGTCGTAGTAGTAGTCGTAGTAAGTGTGATCGATATATCATTAGTATTTTTTTTATTGTAACGCAATGTAGCAGTAACGTAGGTGTAAAGCTCAGACTGTTTTATTAATTTACAACGTAATATAAATTATTATTTCAAAATAATTCGACTTTTAAGATTAATAGACAGCTGAGTATATCACCATTTATTTTTTTTACAGACACTTAGCGGACTCCGAATAGACACATCTAAAGTGTTTATATCTTTCCGTCAAATAACTCGGTCACTATACTCTTCCCTTTACTTCCCATGTAGCAGTTTTGAGTTACAAAGTAACAAATCGCCAAATAAAAACAATAATTTAACAATATTGTTTTTATATTATTCCCTATGAATTTGATAAGAAACGCAAGAAAATACGTGGAGAGCTACCATTAACATTTTAAATTTCGACATAAATATAAATAAATTTGTAAATAGCTTTAAAATAAAATTTTATATGGTACTTGAACTAGTATAAAATAGCAATATCGCATTATACTCTCCTAAATTTAACATTTGTGTTTATGAAAGAGTTTAATTTAAAAGAGACCAACTTTTAGGCATAAAAAGTATAACGGCACAAGTGTGATAAAGCATTGTATAAGTGCTATATTTAAAAAATACATATTTTTTTATTCTAAGATAACTAAATATTTTAAGGCCTTTTAAAGTAATAATCATTCTAATTATACCATGTAACAACAATAATACGTACCTGTGATACTTGAGCACAAAATCCAAAATCAGACAGTTTTACTCTCCCATCTGAAGTCATGAGTATAGAGTCAGATTTAATATCTCGATGAATCACACCTTGGCCATGTAGATATGCTAATGCCTAAAAAAATAAAATAATTTCAAGCAACATATTTTGTACACGGTAGATTAATAAAATTTATTAATTAAAAGATATCTATTTGGACCACGGTATTTAACACATTTATGTAAATTTTTGTGAAGTACTGTGCGGTTAGAAAATTCAAAGCGGAGTTCGAGTCGAAAAGAGCGCCCAGAAGATCAGCCTTCTCTTTCGCAGAGTAGGAATAGATAGAACAGAAATGTTAAAGGTATGCGTAGAAAAATGTGTTAGGCGTGAGTGATACATGGGCTTCCTTCTTCGACGACGATGTCAAGGCCATTTCTACGTCTCCAGCAGCTTTAGGTAATTCAAAAAATTGCATATTAGGTGAGAATGTGGTGGGTAAGTTGTATATGCGCGTTGAGTGGTATGCAAGTGTCGGCTAAGTGGTGGCTAAATGGCACTTAAACGGAAGGTAAATAGTAAATAAGTGATAGGTAAGTAGCAGGTAAGTGTCACCTTGAGGCACTGCTTGCACACGGTGGCTATTTGCTCGGGGTCCATGCGCGCGCGCGTGACTATCTGCGTGAGAGACGCGCCCGCCATGTACTCCATCACCACCCACAGCTCGTCGCCCACCAGGTACGACGCGTGCATCTCCACTATGTTGGGGTGCGGGTAGTCGCGCATTATTACCTACAAATAATTATTACATAAATCAGCTTCACGCTGTATCCTGCACGCAGCATGCTAGGCAGTGGGAACCTAGTATTAAGGCTCTCGGAGGAGGAAAGTGGGCTTTTCGCGGAATTCTGGAAGCATTACGGTTTTAGTGGCTGAACTCAACGCCGCGCTTTGACTCGACACCAGAGCGAAGAAATGAAAATATAAATTTAAATAAATATTTAATTTCCTCTAGTGGGATCGAACCCACAATCAGTCACGTTTACATTCACACTTTGTGCCCCTGCGCCACCACGACTGGCCTCTAACAAATATTAATAAGCAAAAACATAAATTTACCACTTCATTAAACAAGAGTTCTCGTCTGTGCTGTTTCCTGAGGTTCATCATCTTGACGGCGACCCGCCGCCGCGTGCGCGTGTCCGTGGCCGCGCACACCACGCCCGTACTGCCTTTGCCGATCTTGCTGAATCCGGTCAATGATTCTCGTGGATCGCCTTCACTTACTACTAAACGTAGGGCTGCACGGAACTAAATAAAAAAATAAAAATCTTAATATACAGGGTGGAAGTGTCAGCGTTCCTTTTACGGGAACACAAATAGGGTAAAATATTTTAACCCCATACCTAAAGAAATAAATCAAAATGCCTCAACAGTTTAGACGTAGATTTTTTTTTTCATTCCACGATGTTTATACCTGTTTTCGTGTGACGCAGTTATGCTTAGATACGAATAACGTAAACACATACTACTACAAAAATACTACTAAATGTTAATCAGCTTTGAACTTTGCCGCCAATACCTACGACTCAATGTCGGAATGAGGCATATGCGGCTGTTTCCCTTTGATAGGTTTATGTGTGCGTGCATCATTTTTGACAAATAGCGTTTTATATTACAACAATATTTTTTTATTATTTGTGTTTAAAATAATCACTTTTTAATTTTTGGGATTTTTTTTTAATTGTATTAGGCTTTTATAGAGTAGTTACAACTGTGGTTGCATTTAAATGTGGTGCTGACACTTCCACCTGTATATAAATGTTATCGACAGTATTGTAAAACTGTAAATTGTGGCTTTAAGAGATATTTAAATTTTATAATTTATTTAATTTCTACAATCGGGTTAGAAAAAAGCCAAAATAGGTGGGACTGAAGAGGCGCCTTAACATCATGTTTAGGCCTGAAATCTTTTCTAAAAAATATTCTATATTATACTATTATTACATACACTAATAATACTATGGCTAATATCAAGTTTAATTTATTAACATCGCATTATCTCCGAAATGGTGATTCTTAGGAAAAAAAGTATAGAGACACTTTTTATAGACAATTGCACGATGAATAATTTTTGTCTTGGCTATTTTTATGATAAAACTTGCCGTTTAGCTGAAAAATGCAAAAACATTGATTTTGCAACATTCGACCTTGAAAAATATTTTTCGCACACGTCGGATCGATGGGGATTTTTAACAAAATGTTTTTAATAATGTTCCCAACATTCATGTTAATTTTCTACAAATTTTTAGCTTTGTGCAAATTGATGTAACCTTGAATGTCTATTTTGACCGGGCTATTAGAATTAAAAATATAATTCTCTATGTATCAATCCCATTTATTTAAAAGTTGCATCTTCTGGTTCAGTTCTTTCTATAGAACTCTGACAAAGATGATTTTCTGAGGAACTTTTGTCAAGTTGATAATAAATATTGGTGACAGACCGAAGGTTCGATTTCAGTTTCAGCCATGGTTTCGGCAAAAAAATGGACAATCCTTCGGCCTAGCCGAAACTAAGTACTTGTCGGACGTCACTCTGCTAATTATTGTAGTCCACGAGTAATAAAGTCAGTTTATTTCTTTCTTTATTTCTCAAATTATAAAAATAAAGTTATTTATAATAAATGCATGTAAATCTTGCGTGGAAAGGTTTTCATAGTTAAGAATCTACCCCAGAAATAGTTTAAATTTTATTTGTTTATAGAAAGAAAACGAAACTTAATTGTTATTTTTTATAGGACAGCATCTATAACTCCGAAGATGATAAGAAAAAGAGCGTGGTTAATTATTGTCTTTTTTTAACAAAAGTTATTTCAAATATTAATTTGAGATCACTATACCATTTATTTGGTACGCTAAACGATATAAATACAAAAACTTTTGTTATTATATTTACCGTTTTCAAATGTGTTCGAGGTAAGGATAGAAAAGTATATTTAGATGACGTATAAAAATTCGATAATATTTAAGCGTAGCTGGAGTCATACTCGAATTAATTACAAGCCGTCTTAACGCTTTTACCACTAAGCCATACGTTCTGAATGCTAGAAAATTATCAGATTTTACAAATTGACTCTAGTTTTTGACTCTAGTTTTACACAAAAACTTTTAACTATTTCACTGAAAAAAACCTAGATCAAAGTACCAATGTACATGGGAAAAAATATTATAATTTTATATTATCCTTTATAAGAACGATATGAAAACATGTGTTGTGAAAACATTGTGAATGCTGTTCTTCAAAAAAAATATATTAAAATCATGGTCCTGGGCAATCAGGGCAATCCTTTATTAAAGTTCAATAGTAGTCTGCCCAGATTATCCGAGAATCTGTCCAAATTTACCGATTGTAATAAATACATTTTAATGCTCATATTAGCTCCTAATTGTGATAAATTTGATACATTCCAGCAAAGAATTAGATATAATGCCTTGAACTAAATACAAGATTAGTATAAAAATAAATATCTAGACTACATAGTATCAAAGGGCGAGGTAAGGATCAACGAGGTCGTGCGCTACATCCCAAAGCGATTTACATAAATAAGGTTTCCAGGACAGTGTCACAAAGCAAGTAAACTAAATAGCTATCTGCATGCTAACCACAGCTCTTGTAACTTAGAAAACGTAAACTGTTTGCTTTTTTATCACGTTAATGCTAGCTTCATCAGTATTTGCATCCATCAAATATCAATCAATGTAAGACAATCTTGCAACTCTATTTTGTACCACTTATTGCCGTTCAACTTTCTTGAAATTGTGTACACGTTCTTTAATCCGATGACAATGTGTAATATTTTCATAGCATGAACCTGCTATCCTGATTTCGGGAAGGAAAGGACAACGGAAAGCGTTTTAAAATTATTTCGTTATTTAGTATTTATATGTATGTCAATGTCCCTAAAGGTTTTCAAAAAATACATATATCGTTTTTATGTCCAAAAATATTTAAAGAGTTAATTTAATTTAATGAAGAAATCCTTTTTTTTTGTGTAATAATATTTCTCAAATATAACATCCAAGGCTCGGAACCAAATAAATCTTAAATTATATCTTGTTTCTTGTATTATTATCATTGAGATAATGTATTTTATATGACACACTCAAAGTGTCATCATTATATTTCATAGGAGAATTATATATGTAATAAATTACATTAAATGTTTCAAATATTTTTATAATTATGTGATAAAAATATTATTTTTATATATTCGCATGCTTGGAAGTCATATACTTATTTAGAAAATGTATAAAAATTCAGTCATATACTATTTGTTTACAACATGATGTAAAATCACGTTAATTCTGTACACTACCTTAGGAGGGAATTGAACCTTAGTACACAGTACACACCAGTTAAAAAACTTTTAGCTAACACATATTTAATTTTAATGTTAATTATAGTTAAATGGATTTTTTTTTGTTTGACACATCTGTTACAAAGCTTTAAAACATAATCTTAAGTAATTTTAAAAAGTGGAAAATCTTTGTATTTATGTAAAAACATTAATAATTTAATAAATATTATTCTAACCCTGCAGTTGAGTTTCAATAACTTTGGCAAACCAATAACTTCACACTGTGCCACACATTTTAGTATTTTAGATGTGACCAGCGTATCAAAACAATTGTTGGGATGTAATAAAAGCCTATAGACTTCCTCAATAAATGGATTTTTCATATTTGACACATGAAGAATTAAGATTAAAACTAACTGTTCCGGAGATTAGAGTATGCAACAAAACAATTTTTTAGATTGTCTATTGATCGATTGTAGATCTTGGTAGACACTGACATTTCAAAGTTACTTATTTTTCTTTTGTTGTTGCAGTGAGCAAGAGGAAATTAATAGCAATAATTCTCTAAAAAATAATTAAAATAAGTATTATATTTACCTGTTCATGTGTTAGCCGTAATTCATGCTTAGACTCAGTGATGGGCACATGAGGAGCAGGTGGCCCGGGTTGTTGCCTTGCCGCATATATATCACCTACATATCCAAATTTAGTGAATTATGTCATTTCATTCAGGTACTTATGTACTAACACCACTGCAGCTTTGGCAATTTTAAAGTGCAGAATAGGATACTTATTTTTAAGTTTTAAATTTCATAAGGTCCTCGTGTGCACATAAAACCACCAAATCTACAGCAGTGGTGGATTTGGAGCAAAAATACCATAGTACAATCCAGGTATTCCTTGAATTTGAATCCACAATTGTCAAGTTTATAAACAAGTACTCAGTCCATAATTTTGTCATATTTCAATAAATAAATGTCTAAGTATTCAAATAATTATGGTTACAAAAATAATTACTGAACTGCTGTTTTAATTTAATCATTATTAATTATTAATTTGTTTTAATTTAATAATTATTTATTTAATAATTTGTTTTAATTTAATAATTATTATTTATTCATTTGTTTTAATTTAATAATTATTATTTATTCATTTGTTTTAATTTAATAATTAGTATTTATTAATTTGTTCTACTTTAAACAATATTTGTAATGTATTCAGTTTACTCATACTACTTTATGAAACGATGCTTGTGAGGCGGGCGTTAATAACTGCCACACAATTTTTAACTAATGCAGTTATTATCGTTATAAATTATTATTTTGTTTGTAATTTTGATATGAATAAATTATTATTATTATTAATTAGATGTAAAATTGCATATGTCATGCCACACTAAGTGGGGGGATCAAAATTATGTAATTCATATAATGTAAGTTAATTAATTCTTTAAATAACCTTACCTAAATTGTTATTTCCATTCATCCCATGTCCCACAGTATGCGGAGGATGGTTGTGATATGGCATATTAGCGTTTGCATTCTGTATATTTTGATATGTCATAGCTGCTAATTGATTATCATTTATTTCTGTTATTGGTCGCACAGTAGCTTCATGAGACTGAGCCCATTCCACAGGAGAATCTGAAATAGGCTTATTTAAAGCATAATTACTATGCTCTCGCCTTAAACTTGGATACTGCTGAGGAGCTGGTGGAACAGGTGGGGACTCTTCAGGTACAGAAGGTGGAATGTTTGGTTGATTTCGAAGGTCTCTTCGTATTCTTGGGGGGCTTGTACTTCTAAGAGAATTTGATCTTGCTACATTAGAAGTTTTTGGTAATATAACTCCATTCTGTATTGGCTGACAAGTTGGATTTGTTGACACTGGCCTAGACACAGAAGCAATAGAAGTAGTCCGGTGATCGCCCCTCACTATTGTTTTTAAGTCCAATATTTCTGTTGGTGTAATCTCTGAAGGATCTACTAATGGTAGAGGCCTGTTTGTTGATTTCAAAACCTATAAAGTAAATTTACATGTAATATATCTAATGTACATCCTGTAAAATTTATACTATCATTATTGAAATAAAGAGAAAGATAATATTGCAAAAAAAAAAAATTACAATATACATAGTTTTAAGAAGATGTATAAACTTTAGAATGTGTAAGTCCCCACTGTATTAAAAGAAGTTTTTAAAAAAGGTATATAACTTATACATTCTGTTAAAAACTACTTTTTATTCCTTAATATATTCCTAAAACACTTTAAAAATTAAAAATACAACATATGTAGTTTCTATGACAATTTTTTTCTGATACTATTTTAGCTCACCTGGTTATTACCCACAAGTGAAGCCCATTGTAGTGGTAATCCAACAAATTTTCCCTCCCTTTTATCAAAACCAGTGTGCACTCTATGCTCAAAATTACTTGGCGGAGAAATCAACGGCTTCTTTTTTTTCTTGGAAAACATCATGCAGTAGAATTTTCTAAAACAAACTATTATTCAATCATAACAATATAAATCTTTACAAAATTTTGAGTTTTTGATATTTCTAAATCATCATTATTTTTATACACGAAACACATTTTACGGCAAGATAATTGAGAAAGTGTATATCACAAGTTAAAGTAAAAGCTAAAACTTTGAACGACAAGTACATCCGATGGAAAGCGAGTGTAAAACTAAGTACTATGAATAATTATTAATACAGGTAGTCAATGCGTACACGCTCTATAGAAAGTTTTATATAAAAAACAAAACTGTCCAAACTACTATGTACCTGTCAACTCAAACACCTTATTAATTTAATTTCACTCTCATGGAATTCTGTGTAGCCATGCCCAGTCCTATTTTAACAAAATATTCGAAGTAACCAAAACATTAATTATATGTAAATATAACAGAAATATGTACACCACAATAACAACTCATGAAAATAGTTTAAATTTATTTAATTCCGTTTTATCTTTGTTTTACAAACATCAATCACCTCGCCTACATGAGTGTCACACAAAACTATTAGTAATCAGAATGCGTTTGAGAATAGCATTGGTATATAGATAAATTATAATACACATTATACATGGACATTGGTAATAATGTTACCAGCATTTAACGGCAGTTATTCTTTACTTCTATAGAGTCTTTTTTTTTATCAGCTTCACTCTGTATCCCGCACACAGCAGGTTAGGCAAAGGGAACCCAGTGTTAAGACACGTCGTTCCCCACTTCCCGCCGAATTCTGGGGCATTACGTGTTGAGTGGCGGAATTCAACGCCGCGCTTTGCCTCGACACCAGAGCGAAGAAATGAAAATATATATGTAAATAACTATTTCACTTCCTCGAGTTTAGATCGAACTCGCAACTAGTCGACTTTACAGTCACACTTTGTGCCTCTGTGCCACGACTGGCTGCAATAAATTAAGTATAATATTATTTTTTTACCATTACATGTATATCAAAATCCATTAGCAAGTTAGCAACTTCATAAGTTCATATTGTACTGGTTCTATACTATGGTATCTAAATTTTATTTAGATGCTATAGTACAAAACCATATTATAGTATCTAAATAAAATTTAGATACCATAGTACAGAACCATAGGTTATTATATTTTATTATTGCTTGTAAATTGTTATTTAACTTATGTTTAGCCTGCAATTAGTTTAAATATTTAACTTTTTAGCCCGTGTTCTGTAATTTATTATAGTAAAATTTTCAGGTTAGAGAAGCTGATCAAAATTATGTGAGTCTACGGTATCTTTCTACGGTATCTATTAGATACGTAATAAAGGTTAATATAAATAAGAACGCTTGTATAGAAACGAGAAAAAAAAATCTTAATCAGCTTCATGCTGTATCCCGCACATCGCAGGGTAGGCAGAGGGAATCTAGTATTAAGTCACTCCATTCCCCACTTTCCGCCAAGTTCTGGAGGCATTACATGTTGAGTGGCGGAACTCAGTGCCGCGCTTTGCCTCAACTCCAGAACGAAGAAATGAAAATATAAATGTAAATAAATATTTCACTTCCTCGAGTATCAATTGGTTGTGGGTACAACCAATTGATTTTACTGTCATACGTTGTGCCCCTGCGCCACAACTGGCCTCGTAGAAAATAAATAGAAAAACTCTTGTCTTAAAGTTGACAAAGCTTGTTTCATATAATATTTTTAGTAAATATTTTAAAGATAAGAACTATTATTTAAAAATGCTAAAAAAACATCACGTGATCGTTGGACGGCCCCAAGGAAACTGTTGATGGGGTATTTAAATTTAAGCAACGATTGCAATATAGATATTGCCATTATACTAATGATATTTTCAAAACTGTTTTTATTCAAATTAAGTTTAAATTAAGTAATGCCGATTTAAAACTATTACTGTTATTATAATTGTTAGACTTTGATTTGTACAATTACAACCAAGTCCAAATACAATAACTTATACAGATACATACTCAATTTTTTTCCTTAGCATATTCTATTCACCCCATATGGCGTATCCATTAACCCCATATTTTTAAATAGAAATTATCTATATTTTTACATTTTATATTATAAATTATATAAAACTATAATTTATTATGATGCATGTATAACCACTATTACCTATATTTTGGTGCATTATTAAAATGCAACTTAGTTTTTTTAAGCTTTTTCTACCCACCCCATTTTACGGTACCATACTATACCGAAATTTCGAAAACTAAATAAGACTTTACAGACATTTATTTTATATATTATATTTTATCTGTATTACAATTATATATCTATCTATTATCTATCTTCTGTCACACATAGCAAACAACAACTTCGGAGAATATTTAAACAAAATAGAATTTTTATTTGATTTTAATTAAAAATGAAAGAAAAACGTCATAAAAGGAAACATAAAAAAGCTCATAATTTGGAAAGTAAGCGTCAAGAAAAGAGACACAGTAAAAGAAGAAATGTAAGTATAAATGTTTGTATAAATCTTCGTTACTCTAAAAATTCATGTTTAATGCTTCATTTCAATTTTTAGTCTTCATCTTCAGAGAGTTCTGATTCTGATGAGTGGGTGGAGAAGAAAACAGAATCTAAAGAAAGAAGAGAAAATACGTCTCGTGATGACTGGATGTCTATGACAGGATTGATGAAAACTTATACAAAAGATGATATTAGACCAAAAAAAGAAATAAAAGAGAAAGGTCATATAGATTCGTATAACCCTTCAACAAGTAGTAGAGAACTCAATCCTTATTGGAAAGATGGTGGCTCTGGTGTACCACAAACATCAGAAAGCTACCAGAAATCAAGACAATTTTTAAAACCTTCAAATGATGACGACTATTATTCATCTTCCAGAAAAGACCACAAACATGAAACATCAAAGCATAAAGAATCAAGTGTAAACAAATCATTCAATTGGCGTAAAATTACAAAAGACAATAAAGAACATATTCAAGAGGACATATCACAGAATTTGTATGAAGTTTCTCAGAGTACTAACAAAGCATTTCAAAACCTAAATGAAATAGAAAGTGAAAAACCTAAAACTAGAGACAAAAACAGTTTATATTTGTCAGATGAGCAGATGAATAAACTGGGTGCAAAAATTGTAAAGGCTGAAATACTTGGAGATATGAGGTTAGTTGAAGAATTAAAAGCTAAGTTAGAAGCAGCACGAGAATATAGGAAAAATAATCCAGATGCTGGAAAAGAAGATAATGATAATAGAGTGTTGCTAATGTCATCCTCAAGCAATGGAAATTATAGACCTCTAGTAAATAATTCAGAAAAATCTCAAAATAGAGATAATAAACGAAAAGCAGAAACTCATGATGGTAGTGGAAGAATTAAATACTTTGGCAATGATAATAAGTATGATTTGGCTCAAATGGTTTGTATATATTTACTTAATACTAAGAAACTATGTATTATAAATGAGCATCAGACTTTTTCCTTCATAGTATGGTAGACAAAAATAATTTTATATGATCATTCCCCAGAGTACCTACAACCATTATGTTTACAATCAGACACACACTGTCTCACTTCACCATAATGATATGGTTAATTTTATCATTTAATTACAGCCAATGGGTGTAGGGAGGGGGGTTGGTTGGTTTGTCTAATTTACTTATATTTTAATTTTTAACATTTTAGTTTCAAGAAGAAAAATATGGTTCAAATTATAATGAGGATGCTGAGTTGGCTAAAGCTGCAACTAAAAGCAAAAATCCAAATGATGATCTCGAAGATATATTTTTGGACAACATATCAAAGAATAAAAATGATGCTCGTGAAAGTGAGAAAGAAAAGCAAAGAGCCATAAAACAGAATGTAACTTTAGAAAGGTCATTAGAAGGTTGCAATTATTGCTTTGATTCAAGAAATATGTTGAAACACCTTGTAATAAGTTGTGGTAATAGAGTTTATATGGCACTGCCTGTGACTAAATCACTTGTAAGAGGACACTGTATTCTTACTACAATACAGCACTCCAGTTGTGTGACAAACATAGATGAAGATATATGGGAAGAAATAATGGTAATATTGTAAACACCTTTCCTTTTTTTCTTTTCATTTCACCCTGTATCCCTTCAGAGCAGGGAGAACCTGAGAATGTAATGTTTAGAGACTATATTCACATTGACACTTCTATTCCCAACTTTCTACCAATTTCTGGAGGCATTGTGTTCAGTGACAGAACACAATATTGTGCTTTCTCGAATTACCAGATCTAACTAGATGAAAATATTAAATATTTACTTTCTCGAGTGGAAGTTGAGCTAACAGCCTATCGCGTTGACAATTGCATACTTGTGACCCCCGACTGGCTTCAAATAAATAGCAAATAGAAAGACCTCAAAGATTTTTCTAAGACCTTCCTGGCACAATGCATGGAGTCAACTGTAATGTTGACATTTGTGTATTTGTTTCTCATTCAGAGAAATAATTATTTTTGTCTTTACTCTAGTAAGACAAATTGTCTTAACACTTGTTCTCTGCAGGATAAATCATGAAACCAAAAACAAATTGAAGATAATTTACTGACAATTTCTGTTTTGGTAATTTGTTAATGATATTTTTTTTTTGCTTTTTAGAATTATAGAAAACTGATCACCCAGTTCTTCAACTCTCAAAACAAAGATGTGGTGTTTTATGAGACTGCTGTAAAATTAAATAGATTTCCTCACATGGTCATCAACTGTGTGCCCCTACCAAGAGATGTGGGTGATATGGCATCAATTTATTTTAAAAAAGCCTTACTAGAATGTGAAGGTGAATGGGCAATGAACAAGAAAGTTGTCGACCTAAAAGGAAAAAATATAAGGAAATGTATACCCAAGGGCTTGCCATATTTTTGGATTGACTTTGGTATGGATCCGGGTTTTGCTCATGTCATAGAAGATTTGAATTTATTTTCAAGAACTTTTGCAGAGGTATGTGAATATTTGTCATATAAGACATTATCATAAATGATGCTCTTATTGGATATTATGCCTTAGTTTTATTATTTACAATACTTTAAAAGGAAACCCTATACTGGACGCTTAAAATATATTATATATTTATAATTTGCTTTACAATGCACCGTTATATATTAATAGACACTGCTACTGTAGTTATGTTGGACTTAGTTTAACCCTTTCACGACTACGGACACATTTGTCCCAGATGATAAAATTGAAGGTAGTCAGGAAAAAAGAAACAGATATGCGTTTTTTTTTGTCAATTAGTTTCTAGAAGTACCTTTTTATTATTTGATTATATTTAATTAGCTATCCAATCATCATACTTTCACTTATTAGCATTAAAAAGTGGCTGTTTGCTCCGCGCGGAATTCCAATACTTTAGAAATGGATTTCAAGGAGTAAAAGTGACGTTTAAGGTTTTATTTCCTAAAATATTGATTCAGTGGTAAGTATTTATTAAGTTTGTACACTTAAAATACATTTTTTTATGCTTTCTACTTGTATAAGTCGTCGTAAACCAAAAGGGACAACATTGTCCCTATGGTCTATGAAGGAGCTATTTTGCACATAAATTTTGTTGCAAAAAAAATTCATTATTACCCTCAATTATTTATTTTTATTTTTTCATACTTTATTTTGTAAGTGACGTGGAATTTTTGAACTCAAGGAAGATGAAATTCGAAATATTTTAAAGAGATTTAATAATTACTATGACGACAATTTACTGCTTGACGAGGAAGATCAAAAACTATTGACACAGAATGATGACCAAGGCGCATGATGTAAAGATTGATGATTGTAACATCTAGAAATAAAAAGCAAATCACCTGAACTTTCAACTTCTGCAGTAAATCCTACCATAGTACCACCATGCAACAGTCAACCTGATTACGTGCAGTCAGAGAACATACATTGCAAATGTTCTTCCTAATGTGGAGTATCAATTCAGAAAGGTACTATTGATACATTTGTTTCTACAAAAAAATACTTTAGTTCAAATCATAGAGTCAGTTCAGATAATAGAACTAAATAAAGATATATAATACAACAAAATATCGCCTGTAGAAACATACGTTGTAAAACGACGTAAAACTGTATGTAGTCAGCAGAGAAAAATTATGTGTAATGTCCAAGTATAGTATATCACGTTATAGTAATAGTACATCACATTAAAATATGCGTAAAATTGATCCTACGGAGCAACATAATGTGCTAGGAACTAGATCGGAAATCTAAAATTAAGCATTATCTACGATTATTCTTTGATTTGTTTGATATGGCTGCCAATAACTTGTATACATATATTGTATACAAAGGTTTACAATGAAAAAAATAGGAAGAAAGTCTTTTTACCAGCCTACAGCAAGGCAAAAGGAAAAGAGCTTTAGGCAAGTCGTAGCTTGGAATTTATTCAACGGCTTTACTACCAGACACCTCTGTGTCTATCCAAGAACATGTCTATGTTCTTATTTGAAAAGTAAGTGTCGTACGAAAATCTACAAAGCCACAGTTGCCATTACAAGCAATAGATGAAGCCAGTGTCCGCAAGAGATGCGTAAATTGTGCCAAGAATAAGGAGGAAAACCGTACAAATAATAGTTGTGCTGATCTGTAAAGTTCATCTCTGCTATAAAAATGAAAGAAATTACTTTGCTGACTTTCATAACCAGTATAATTTTACTATTTGAATATTTAGGTGAAGTAGTATATTATTTCGTTGAAAAATAAGAATATGTATAATAATCATAGCGATTTATTTTATTAAACCCCCTACTTAATTTATAAATCATATAATTATAAAGATGATTTTTATGACAATAAGTTACCTCTTACGACCACAGGGACAGCCGTGTCCCATAAAAAAACACAAAAACTAAAACTAAATTTAATATTTTTCTTTAAAATTATGTTTTTTAGATCCACAATAAGTTATATTAAACAGTTAAAATAAACGCAACACCTCTCAAAACCTTATGGTCCTGAAACGGTTAAACAACTTTTTAAATTATATGAGACAACTCAGTCGTACATATTTTGCAAATCCGCTAACTCCACCTCCGTGAATTTTACAGACAAGACTTTAAAAATGATATGTCATTATGGCCAGATCATTTATTAAAAAAAAAAAGATTGATTGTCTTAAATATACATATGTTACATAACCTATAATTTTTTAATAAACGAAATATAACTCTGTAAAATCTTTGTATGAAGATTTGTTAATTTGTTCTTTTTTTAGGAAATCATTGGTGGTATGTTGGACTTGGATCACAAGCTATGGAAAAATGCTCAAAAAGAATATGGAGATGCACAAAGAAAAAAAGTAATTGAATTTATGAAAGACTGGAAGCCTTTTGAGCAATCAATGAAAGTTTAATGTTGAGAAAAATGTTTACATGTACATATTGTGAATAATCTGTAATAACATAAGGAACAATGTTTTAATAATTAAATCATTAATTTCCATCGTAAATTGTTTATTTTAGAATAAATACTATAAAATACTCCTTTTTTTATAAAATCAGTTTTAAATGATAACATTAAATTATTAAAATTAGTAAAGTCCTTTTTCCATTTAATATTTTCTTATAAATTTAATTTACTATTAACTAAATCACTTGGAGGAATTAATTATATTCATCTTCCACCCTAGCAAGTTTCACCACTGTCTCCAAAACTGGGTGGTGCATGGGGAACGTAATATCTTATCACTTTGGTTTCTTTATATGCCTATATGAGATAGTGTGAAAAAATTATATAAAAAGATAAGACAAAAAATAAAATATTTGGATGCTTTATTATGATTTAGTTTCTTGATCTTCTTTTAACATTTCTTCTATTAACCTTTGTCTTTCAGCAGCTTGTCGCATTTTTGTTAACACTATTGATTCATAATCTCTATCAGACACTAGAGAACTCACATGTTCTGGTTTTTTTGTTGTTAATATTGGTCTTTCATTGAGCCATTTCAATGTAAGAGGGTTTTCTGGAAGACCTGCAACAAATATAATAACAGATATGAGACCAATATATCAAAAACTAATTTTTAATATTTATGTACACAATAGGTATCTGAAAATTGTTTTTTACATTATAAAAACTTCATTTTGGATTTTGCACCCCATAGTGCAATCAAAGAAAGTAGTTGGTGTGCATTGAGTTTTCGCCACTCAACACAAAATGCCTCGAAAGACTGAAGTGTCTTAACACTTGGTTCCCTCTGCTTATTCTGTTGTGTGCAGGATACAGCGTGAAGCTGTGTGCTTTGAAAATCTATTAAAAAAAATGAAAGGATACTAAAAATTAACTGGCTTCACAGAAGACTACTATCTATTGATAACAAATTTTAGATTTATAAAATGATTTTAATAAGAAAATACAGACTTAAAGCATCCAACTTTGGGGATCTGTGTCTTCAATACTAATAATATTTAAAGGACTCAGAATTATATCCTAAAACAAATAACAAACTGTCCACGTTTCTTACAAACTAAGGAAATGCATTACTTTCTACACATACCTACAGTAAAGGAGTAATAAAATGTAAAAAATATTAGATATCTTCCCTACAAAACGGACATGTCAAAACAGATATACAGGAGTGTAGATTAATGGACCATATTTCTCTCAAAAAATAAAATAATAGATATTATTTATAGTATATGCTCAGATTTCAGTGTTTTAAAAGCAAGATGAATTCTTCCATTCTCTTGTAACCATCTTGTTTGACATCTCCATTTATATGTAGGGACTGTCAATACTGGTATTATGATAATTTTATTAAAAAAATTATACCTTTCTCTAAGTCTAATGCCATTTCAGAAGACTCCTTAGAGGTATATTCAACCAAAGCACTACCTTTTTTTTTAGATGATATTATCAGTGCCACTATACTACCATATTTTTTAAGAAATCTATTTAAATTTTCTTCATTATATCCGCCATTTGTAGGATCATTTTTTTCTGCTTTCCAGCTTATTCTAATTCTATTCAAAGTAGAATCCCATATAGGTGTATTTAAATTATTTAATGTTCTTTTAATTTCTTCTTTCATTCTTTGTTGTTCCTCTTGAAGTAATCTGTTCCCTTCTTTTTGTAATCTTTTAATTTCAGCAGCTAATTTTTGTTCATCAGTTAAATTTGTAGTGAATCCACCAGAAAAGGCTTCACGTTCTCGCCTTTCCAAGTCTTCTATTAATTTTCGCCTTTTACTGTCTAGTTCTTGTTGACGAAGTTTCGTCGCTGCTTTCGCTCTTAATACTTTGTCATAAGCAGCACGAGCCGCTTTATCCGTTAATATCTCTAAAGCTTGCGATAACTCGTGAAATGTTTCTGCAGCTTTTGGATTGTCAGGGTTTTTATCTGGATGACATTGCAATGCTTTTTTTCGATATGCTTTCTGAATCTGTAATTGAAAATATATATTTTTTAAATTATATTTAAATTAATAAATGTAAAATTCTAAATATACATTCTATATAAAATGTAACCACATAAAATTCTAAATATACTTAATTAAATGTTAAATTCTAAATATACAATGCATATTTCTATTTTTTATAAAATGTTTTATTATTACCTCAGATTCCGACGATGTTATTGGTATATCAAGTAGTCCATATAAATCTATATCTGTTATATTTTTTTTTGGCATTTTTTGTGTTAAGTAAAAGGAAGGTAATTAGATTGATCACAACTTATTAGCTCCGTAATCCTTTATATTTTAGTATTTAATTAATATAGATAAATTCAAATACAATAAGTATTTTATAAACTTTACATGATATGTCACAATATTCGGAAATCTGAATTCATAGATACACAACACCACAGAACACATATATCCAAAGGGAAACAACACAACACAGTGTAATGTAAGATCAAAGATGTAATAAGTCATGCTACGTTTGATAACAATTGCTCTTAAACTTATAAATTTGTTCTTTAATCATCTATGAAAACTTTCTACAATTTTTTTTGGCTTATAGTAAGACTTTTTTTAAAATTTATTTAATCAGAGACAATGAGATAAATTCTTTATTGAATCTCTCTGTATGTTTATGAATTATATATTATCTATGCGGTTACAAAAGTTTAATATTTTAATGTCAGTTGTGTGTATAATGTAATTGTATATAACTACTACCGAGTATATGCTTTTTGGTATATGATTAATATAAAAGTATAGTAACGTGGTCTTGATAATTCTTAAAGTATAAAGAATAGTAAAAAATAAAATGATACCCAGACATATACGTATGTTAATTAATAGTTATAAATGTTATTTTTCGTATGTCATAACCTTAGTTTTAATCCAATTTTTATTTATCTCTTTCAGGATACGTTTTTGTTAGAAATTCTCTAAGTTTTTGTCGCAATAATTCAACAGCAGCAAAACCAGAAATTCAACCTTCTCAAGAATGTAAGTTAACGTTAAAATAAGAGTTCATTTTTTTTTATTTCTGAATAATAGTTTAATAATGAACACTTTAAATATATTTTTGTCAACTTTCAGCCAAAACAGCGATTTCAAATAATCCACTTGATCATCCAGATTACTTTCAAGTACATAATCTATTTAGTGTAAAAGACTTATTTGATTCAAGAGTACATTATGGCCATAAAGAAGGATCACTTAATGAATTCATGATACCTTATATATATGGTTCAAGACAAGGTCATTTAATTTTTGACTTAGATATAACAGCGGAACATTTGAGAAAAGCATTAAATTTCACTGCACATGTGGCATATAGAGGAGGGATTATTTGTTTTTTTAATAGAAATGCATTGAACTCTCGTTTAGTAGAAAAAGCCGCACAGGAATGTGGTGAATATGCCCATACAAGATTTTGGAGAGGAGGAATCTTTACGAATGCAAATCATCAGTTTGGAGCAGTTACGCGGTTACCTGATCTTTGTATATTTTTGAACACTCAAAACAATATTTTGAATCAACACACAGCTGTCAGAGACAGTGCTAAAATGTTAATACCAACTATTGGGATAGTAGACTCTAATTGTAATCCCAATTTGATTACATACCCTGTCCCAGGAAATGATGACACTCCTGTTGCAATTGAACTTTACTGCAAACTTTTTAAAGCTGCAATTCTTAGGGGAAAAGAAGCAAGAATGAAATTTTTGCAAGATAATAACTAAGTAAAACTTTTATTAAATATAATCTGTACAATAGTAAAACTGTTTTATAAAGAACAACAATAGCTAGTAAATTATTATAATAATAAATGTCTTTAATTTTACAATTTTTTCTTTTAACATAATTTAATTACATTATGGCATCTTTTCGTGTTATTGCAATAAAATAGTTAAATAAAACCTACTCATGATCATGATATTTATTGAGATAAAATGAAAAATATGTGATGTATAAATGTATTAAAATACAATTATTTTGTTATTATTAGATACAGATATTTAATAGTATAGTAATTGCTATACTTATAAATTTATTATTTGATTAGACACAAGTGTATGATTTTTTTTAGCATTGTAGGCAGGGGGGACCTAATGTTGTGACATTGCTCCCCAATACCTGCCAAATTCTGGAGGCATTGCGTGTTGAGTGGCAGAAATTAACGCCTTTGTCTCAGTTCTAGAGTAAGGAAATGAAAATAGTAAATATTTTCTTGAGTGGGAATCAAACCCAACCTAGTTGTATAACATTTACGGTCACACACTTCTATGCCTGCGCCATGACTTGCCTTAACATATTTGAAAACATTAAAGATGACTGACATGACTTGCCTTAAAATATTTGAAACCATTTAAGATTTAACTAAGCATTTTATTGTTATATTTTGTTTTAACTTTGAATCCATAAATTGGACAATTCAACATTTTTAAGTTTTTGTTTACTACATTTATAATACATTTTTCTTTTCGTGGAAATAACTCTTAAATATTATTATTTATTTGAAGCTTTTTTTTCTATCTAAACTGACTGACTTTAAATTATTGTTAGTAAGATTTATTTTTAGCTTAATGATTTTTAGCTTAAATGAGTAAGATTGCCAATTCATACCTTATTTAATTATGAGAAGTATCAAGCTAGTGAGTCTTTATTGCTTTTAATATAATATATATATTTTTATTTACACTTTAAAACATTTATGAATTTATTTATTACTAATTTGGTATATTCATATATATTAATTAGCCTAGAAGGACTTTTCTCATCATTTGTGCAGGAGCATTGCTATCTGCTTCACGACTCTCCCAGCTGCCAGTGATACATTTGGAACTACATAAATATTGTAAAAGAGGAATCCTGTACCTTCCACAGAAATCAACAAACTTTATGTGTTCAACACGATTGTCGAAGAATACACCTGGAAAAAAATATATAAATACATTTATTATAATCATTAGCCTTCAGTTCATTATACAATGCATACAGAGAGACACCTGAGACATATTAGCACTCATAATATTTGACATGCATGCTTAACGAGCTGGTTAAATGGTTTCACAAATTTTAGTATATTTTTCAATTAGAATTTATTTTAATTATATTATCAAGCTCGCAGCTTTGCCAATTTAATAAAACATTTATTTTGTAGAAATATTGTCGCGTATTGTTCTTTATATTGATATTTTTTTTTAAATTTATGAACCGTTTGAAATAAAACAAACTAAAACACAATAGTGACAACTGTATTTAAATCGCTTAAGCCGTTTCTGAGATTCGCGTGTACCAACACACAAACTAACAGATACAAAATTTACAGTCATTACTTCTATTACATTAATAAATGCAAAATAAAAAATAAATGCACCGAAATTTTGGTTTCGGCCAGTTTCGGTCATAGTTTTGGTTTCGGTTTATATATTATAACAAGAGGGCGCGCGCGGCTTCGCCCGCTTATTTGGACACTTAGGGGTGAATCCTAAAAAAAAACACGAAATACGTGTTCAATAAAATATTTTTAACAGTTTGAATTAATTTTTTTATAAAAATCGGTGGTGATTTAAAGATTTTTCCATACAAATTTTCAACCCCTTATTTGCAACCTTATGCGGTGAATTCTAAAAAACCATGAAACACGTGTTCAATGGAATGTTTTTAAAAGTCTGAATTTCAAATTTTATAAAAATCGGTGCCGATTTAAAAAAAATCCATACAAACTTTCAACCCCTATTTCATCCCTTTAGGGTTAAAATTTTTCAAAATCCTTTCTTAATGGATGTCCAGAATATGAAAATAAACGTCTGCCCAAATTTACCGTTTCTACCATCAGCGGTTACGGCTCTGCGTGCGTCTTACCTCAGTCAGTCAGCACAAGTCCTTTTATATACATAGATAATAATTTTCGGGTTTTGGCTAAAAACTTTGTTTCGGCCGGACACTAGTAATTTATTTACTTCTTATTCGTCTTGTTTGACATGAGAATTATAAATATTTTTTTGTGAATACATAGTAGGTATACATGCACCACTAATACTAAAAAAAAATTACCTTTACACTTAGGGTTGACACAACATTGAGCAGATTTTAAATACTTGATCAAAGTTGCTGGAACATCGCCAGGGTTAATGGGGATGCTGTGTAATTTAATGGCGCGGGCGGCTAACTCCAGGAGGGAAGCTGGCTGTAACGTCATGTCCCTTATAAATCTCACTACGAGAGGATTATCACGTAGACTTAACTACAAAAGAAAAATAATGATATTAAATGAAATATTTATATTATAAATAACAAAATGTAAGTTGGTTTGTGGACTCTAAGAGAGAATATTTAATACGAAGTTTTAATAGAATTTTTCGTATACGTTTCATTCATATTTGGACCGTGTCATAATAATATTTATTGCAAAATTTAATGCAAATGCCTATTAAACCTACAATTTGCCTATTTTTGTGATTTACTTAATGTTAAACGGTAGTACAAGAGCATATTTTAAAAGCTATTTTAATAAATAGGACAATGTTACGGCTTCACTGCGAAATTGCTACTTTCCTGTCCATTGATACTCTCGTCCCCTCTATATAAAGTAAGGCTATAAATAGCTCCTCAGTAGACCGTGTAAGTATCGATTTTTAGATTTTACTTTGAATTAGCCTAAAGCCTTCTTAAACATTAATTACGATTAAATATCAAAATGTTTTATATGTAATTGCCTAACTAAAAACAAAAAAAAGACAGAAAGTAGGTGTATACACCTACCTTTTTTATTAGGATTTTATTACAATAAATATTATTAAACTACCTTCAAGTTGATATCATTGAATACGTCTTAAAAAATGTAGTTGAGCTTTGAATTAATTATTCAACAATAAAAAAGTGACCTGCCGCAAATGCTATAAAGTGAATTGCTCGAGATTTTTTTATATTTATTGGTTGTGGTAGAAAGCCTCCATATGCGTAGCAGAGCGTGGCCACTAGTAGGTAACTATGAATTAAATGATAATTGTTAGAATAATACTAACCTCTGTTAAACATTTTAATTTTATGATTTGTGTTGGTAATGTCTTCAGTTTGTTTTGATGTATTAGTAGCGATCTAAGTTGTTTTAGGTTGGCAATACTCGCGGGCAGTTGTTCTATCGCGTTATTGCTCAAAACTAAAGCTTGTAGAGATGTTAAAGCTCCAACTGATTCGGGAACGTCCGTTATTTGGTTGCCTCCCATTGACAAGATTTGTAAGCTAGAAAAGAGTAAAAAAATCACAATCACAATTTTTTTAGAATAAGCGTAGAATAAAATAGCGTTGTGAATGCCAATTTTGTTAAGACAGGTACCAAGGGATACTATACTTATTTTTCTACATTCCGTTGTTAAAAGTTACACTTTGTGATGATCTATTTGAACAGAACCTAAGTGATCATATAACAGTGTTTCATAATAAAAGTATTCCAAAAAAAAATGTCTATGCCAATTTTAAATTGCACATTTTCTTATGTAGATCTAGGTATATAAGATATGCCAAAGCAAGGCGTATTTTACCTAATATTGCAATGAACAGGAAATGTTTTAATTTTCTGAAGAAAAAATTGAGCCCACAGCCATCTTCAAACATCTTTCAGCTCGCCACAATGGTTTAATACTAGCCTAGTTATTTGTATAATTAAATAGTGTAGAGGTAGACTGTAGTTAAAAAATAATACTCTATAAAATAATGGTTCGATTTTTTAATCCTTTTTTATTTTTAAATTATTACACTGGCTTCTGCCGCTGCGCCACAACGGTTTATATATGTACGTAATAGATATGTATTTTAAAGCCTAAGCAATCATCGCAGGAATGGATTTTGAGACTTCTTTGCTGTTTACAGCAGATATTATTTTGTATGATTATTGTTTAAGCAAAGTTATCTCCTATAAAAGATAAACCTTGAATTTTATCTTCGAATCTTTAAGCTTTCAGCAAATCTTTGAGATGAAGCATGTTGTTAACGCGTGCTATTGTTTGTACCTACTCAGGAAATCATCGGCAGAACCCGCGACTTCCTCCAAGAAGTCAAAGTTCTTTAGAATCGGAGAACGAGACATGTAAGTGTTTCCATCATCAAAGATGGTTTTATAATTATTTTTTTAGTAATATTTTAAATATTCATATTCTAAACTAGTGGCCTAGTGGTTATTTTATATTATTTAACTGTATTTAGTTCTTTTTAGTTTTTATATCTAAAGACAAAATATTATTATTATCTACAGGTGATAGATACACTTCATAAATCGTAATTTAAATCTTTTAGTATTTTATTTGATATTTTTCGCAAAAATTGTCGTGTTAAAAAGAAAATTGTTTAGTTATTTCAAATCTAGGTATCTACGTACGCGCGCACGACAAAGGTTTTTTTTTCGTGATAATCGTTACACTGGGGAAATTTCAAGATAAAGAGTATATGTTGCTCCATAACCTCAAAAAAATCAGTTCAGCTGTTCCACATGTTAACCCAGACAAAGAAAAATATTTTTAAAAATTTTGATTGATTGTTTTAGTATCATCTAAATAACTAGGTATACGCACTTGAAAAAAAACTGTTATTTAGAACTTCAATTTTAATTTTATTTATATGTATAGAGTACAGATGTACCTATATGAGAAAATAGACTGGTTATTAATAGGTACTGTTGTTATAAACTTAATAAATCTTTATTTTAAAATCTTTTAAGATTTCTTTATTTTG
Source organism: Heliconius erato x Heliconius himera (assembly GCA_013421005.1). NCBI lineage: Eukaryota > Metazoa > Arthropoda > Insecta > Lepidoptera > Nymphalidae > Heliconius > Heliconius erato x Heliconius himera. Next base: position 3,539 of record JAATLQ010036154.1, on the reverse strand, counting down.
CTCGCAAAAATAGTCGTATTTAATAGAAAAATGTTTAATTATTTCATATCTGTCTCAGGTATACGGCTAGATAAGTACGAAATGCGCACGACAAACGTGGTTTTTCCCGCGTAATTCCCCCTTATTCTCTCTGGAATCCCGGGATAAAAAGTAACCTATAGCAGCTATCGGACAGTGAAAATCCCATAAAGGTCAGTTTGGCTTTGCCAGAGGTTTGCCCGGACAAACAGACAGATAAAAAATTAAAATTCTTTGTGTTTTAGTATCATGCTATTTACTATTGCTTTAGTGCAGTGCAAACACGGTCATTATGAAATCACAGACAGTATACATAAGATTAAAATTGTCCAATTCTATAAGCCATTTTATAATAAGCTATTATCATAATTATCGTTGCCGTGATTTTCTTCACATTTTCCAGATCTTTAATTTATTCTCGGTTGTTATAGTTTAGCTGGACTGCTATGAATATTCATCAGATGTTCAAACTCTTCAATTTTTATATATCAATAGAAAATGCTCATCACGTTCAACACTTTCGTTATGCGTGTTATGGTATTTTTATGGTACATTTAATTATTTCTTATAGTTTATCTGAACCACTGCGATTCTGTATCAGATGTGGAAGTCTTCAAAATCAAATATAGTCTAAATCCCGCCAGAGCTAATAGCTACACAAAAAAAGTTTTATTCAAATAGGTCCAGTAGTTCAGATTTTAGAAGATGTGCGTGTACAAACAGACAACAAAAAAACATTATAAAAATATCATAGATTCATGTTCTATTATTTATTTTAAGCCCCCCTGTTGTTTTTTTGCAAATATATTTAATGTATATACACATTTTTTTACTGTTTTATTATAGTGTAGATAGATTTGGTAATAGCACCAGTAATCGACATCTTAAGATATTTCCTTAATACTTTTATAACAGATTACAGATACAAAAAATTAAAACATTTAGAACAATAATAGTTAAATAATGAACAGAATATTATATGAGTGCAGAATATTAATTATCTTGTACTTAAATAAAAAAAAAGAGAAAATAATTGTAGTGTTTTTACTTTTTAATCAATGTTATATTGTATTAGAAGATATATATAAAAATTTAAAAAATTAAATTAGCTTCACGCTATATCCCGCACAAAGCAGGGTAGGCAGAGGGAACCTAGTGTTAAGACACTCCGTTCCCCGCTTTCTGCCGAATTATATGTAGAAGAGTGAGGAAGATTATATATTGAAGTCCATATATTCTTATTAGGCTTTAATTTCGTCATAAAAGCTCTAATCGTTTGTTCTAGAGAATAGTAAAAGTAAGTATGTCGACGTCTTTCGATTATTTGAGAAATACAGTTTATAGGAAGCAGTTATTGATTGACATTTATTAATTCGACAAACACAAGCTTACTTCGAATAGTGTCTTAACAAAATTATTTAAAAGATAACTTTAGCAATTCATATAAGAAGTATAATAACTCTGTCACAATAAAAATAATAAGCAATACCTTGCACTGCAGATATTTTTGCTCTCTGTACATTACAATTCGCCATCTTTAAACAAAATGGCCTGCTTGTCGGTTGTTAACTGATGCCATTACCCTACATAATCTTATACTAACTACAACTCACTATATGAATGGTGAAAGATTCACTGCTCTAATATGAGCTTTCTATTTGTTATAACATTAAATTTAGCATAAGTAAACAAAGTTAATTAATTTTTAAACATTTTTTGAAGTGTTATTCCACACTTAGGAAAGAAAAATACTTATTTATAATAGAAAACGTATAAAAATTTTGAATGTAGCGGGACTCGAACCCGCGCCTCCTGGAAACCGACCAGACGCTCTGACCACTAAGCCATACGTTCTCGCCAAGCTACGTCGAAATTTTTATACGTTTTCTAAATAAGTATTTAAGCTTAATTAATGTTAAATCATACTTATGATATTTTTCTGGGTATTAAAACGTTAGTTTATTACCTCAACATATATAACACGCATCCTAATATAGACACATTATATAAATAAGAGCATTTAATAAAATCTTGTAATACTTACTTTACACGCTTTTTAAGGTATGGAGTTTAAAGGGGGCAAAGGTGAGTGTAGAGGGTGTGAGAGCGGTAGTAGGCAGTTGATATGCGACATTGCCAACTTAATATCGGATTTTAATTTCAGAAAACAGAGTTTTTTCAAATCAACTCTGTTTCAAAGCCTCTCGGTACCCCCTACGATATAAGTACCAATTTATTATATAAAAGTTATCGCATATAAATATGGAATATATATATATATATATGTATATAAGATAAATTTAACTCAAATGGACTATTTTACGAGCTCTAAAGATAATGTAAGATGTTTTTTTCCTCATTTTTTGCACAGTCATCGAATGTACATATATATATCCTAAAAATATAATGGCTGAAGATGATAACACGAGAAGAAAGATAAATAGGTTATTATCGTGTAAACTTTTTTGACATATAAACCATAAGATGTTATTATAATAATTTACATTAAGCAAATTTTGTACAAATTTAATGGGAATTACATAAATACTACTACTTTCTCGCGAGCCGCGACTTATTGGTCAGATGTTAAGACTTATGCCACGAAATGTAACAAAATCACTATTAGATATGCGTTTTCTAATTTTTTTTAATGATATAAGCCGAAGCATTCAAATATTACGCAATTGTACAAAGTTATGTTAAAATACTTGGAATGAGAGCATACTAGCTACATACCTACTATATCAAATGTTTATTCTTTAAGATAATAGTCATTATTATAACTGCTTGTTCTGAATGCTAATAACAACAGATAATATGTCGTCTGACTCGCAGCGACAATCAAATTAAAGTTTAAGTTTATTTACATGATTCAGCAAAATACACAGAAACAATTTTTATATCGTGAACGCGTAAGATGCGCAGTTTTTTCTTTATCTATACTTATAATAAATCTGTAGAAAAGTCGTTTCTGTACATTGAAAATATTTAAGAAAAAATTAGCCAGGGTGTTAAAGGATAACTAACAGAATCCATTTCCAACATTTTTGGAATTTTTGTCTGTTTGTCTGTTTATGTGAACACGTATCACGTAAAAAGTACACAATAAATTTAAGCAACTTTTATACATAAAAATTACAAATAAATCAAGGTAGGTTTTAGTATTTATTTCATTGTAATCGCTTCACTCTATCAAAAGATATAAGTATTTAAGTTTTCAAGACGTTAAGATTTGAGATAATAAAAAACGACACAAGTAACGCTATCTATTGACTAATAGTGGGTACTAACGAATCTTGATAACGCAAAAAACGTTCTGTGGAGTTAAACACTAATTACGACGGGAGGAATATTAATCATTTTAATACTAAAGAATATTAATCATTTTAATACTAAAGATATAAGTATTTAAGTTTTCAAGAAGTTTATATTTGACATATTAAAAAATCGATACAAGAACGCTATCTATTGACCAATAGTAGGTACTAACGAATCTTGATAACGCAAAAAACGTTCTGTGG
>JAATLQ010036153.1:0-26818 GCA_013421005.1 Heliconius erato x Heliconius himera | reverse complement strand
TTTTAAAGTTCTATAATACTTTATAAAAAATATGTACCACATTACTTACTGTATTCAAAATTATTTTTTTTCTCAAATACTATGAAAATATGTATTAGCAATAGTAACTTATTTAAAAAAATGTTAAACCTTTCTGACTAAGTAACTGTTATGAGAAAAAATTCTGGCATACAAAGCAATCGTCAAGCGTATTGGGGCTGGATCGTGTTCTTTCGTTATTAGTCTCTCTTAAGATCTCAATTATGGATTATTCAATAACTAACTGAGGCCGTCGTGGCGTAGGGACACAAACTGGGTTGTGGGTTCTATTCCCACTCTTAATATTAATATTTTATTTTCTCGTTCTGCTCTCGAGGCAAAGCGTGGCAGTGACGGAACTGTCACTCAACACGTAATGCCTCCAGAATTTGGGAGTGCCTACCCTGCTGTATGCTTGATACAACGTGAACCTTAAAAAAAATCTTTAATTTTATTTGCTTATTTTTTGATAATTTTTTTCTATATGATAAAATAATAATTGAAAATTAAGAGTAAAAAATTTTTGAGTGACTGGTATTAACTTTGTGACATCGTCATGAACTTAAAATTGGGATTTCTATAATGCTTACCACAATCCTAAGTTATTTGTAGAACTGGCAAAGTTAAGTTGACGCATTTAAAGTTAAAGTTAAGCTCAACTGTTCGGTTTTGTTAGGCAGTTTCAAAACCCACAAACTTCATTTGCTATAGTGATAGTTGAAACAATAGTATTTAAAACTTAAATTTACCACATTTTCCGATAAACAAAAGAAATCTTCGTCGTTCTTATTGGCATACTTAAAGATGGTTGGTTAAATTGAAGAATCAAATCCAGGCAAAGGGATCCAGTGTTAAGACAATCCGTCCCCATGTATCGCCGAATTTTTCGAGGTATTGCGTGTTAAGTGGCGGAGCTCAACGCGAAGAAATTAAAATATTAATAAATAATAATTCATTTTATTATTTAGCTTCAGAATTTGGTAGAAAGTGAGAACTAACAAAAAAACCGGACAAGCGCGAGTCGGGCTCGCCCACCAAGAGAGTGACAGAGCCCTTTCATCTGATAAATCACTTGAACTAAAACTACAAGAACTACTTTAATATCAATTTTTTCACCTCTTTTAAGTCTATTATTTTTTAGGATTTAACCACAAATGTATAGTGTTTAGATTTTTCCTGAACTAGTACTTCCTGTAGATGCTAGTTGCCAAATTTCATAATGCTAGATCAACCGGAAGTACCCTAATTAATTTTATACTTCCCGTAGACCTACAATACTGAAATATTGTTGGCGAGTCCAACTCGCACTTGACCGGGTTTTTATTTGATTTTTTAAATAAATATCTATGTAAATAATATTTTTTTTATACTACATTATTATTTCTTCATATAATCCACACGCTATTTGAAACTTAGTCACAGTTACACTATACAGCATAATTTTGATTTATGGTTTCAAAGTTGAATTTACTCTGCTTCGTCCACTAAATCCAACGTCTTTTATATAGAAAATGCGGTCACTCCTTGTGCCACTTTAATTGTATGCATATTCTAAACTTTTGCAAGCACCCTATAGAATCTCTCTTTATAATAAAAGTGATACGGCATCGATGTATTTGATTTTATTTTGTTTAGAAAAATCCATGTGTAATGTAATTATTATCGATCTATAATAATCTGAATTTAGAATTATCTACAAGAAAAAAGTGTAGTTTAAAAAAAAATTACAAACGTTGTCGTATACCAACAACATAAAATAATATATCAACTTAAATATTCAGATGAAAAAGATTAAAAATAATAAGCAAACAAAGCATACACATTTATTGGCTGATAAGTACAGATAATAACATGTTATTTTTTTATTCTGCTATCTTTTTTTATTATTTTATATTCTACAATACTATTGAATAATTACACAACTGACATGACTCTGTCACTTTTTTTTGTTGAAAAATTTAAAGTCAAGATAAAAAAAATGAAAACAGTTTGTCATGTATATATTGTAAATATTGTTTTTTTATTTTATAGTTGAAAGCAGTATTTTAACTGGAGCTTATTTTGACATGCATTCTCCTATCGAGTCTCTATTTTACCGTACAATCTCCTTCGTGTGTTTTCCATACAACGTGACAGAGGCGAAGTGAATAGTGCTCAACTGGCACGCTCGAGACGTGTTATAAACTAAGAATCTAATATTATAATATGGTGTGTTATTGATGCTCAAGAGGAAAGCTATTGACTGTATTTATATTATTGTAAAATTAGATTTGGTAAAGAGAAATCGTGAGGCTCAGCAGCTCTTCTTAGTAGAACTTCAGCTGCAGCATTCAGGGAACACTCCGTTCCCCACCGCTCGGCGGAAAGTGCGGCACGGAGTTCTGAAGACATTGCGTGTTGAATGGCGGAACTCAACGCCGTGCTTTCCCTCGAAACCAGAGCGAAGAAAAGAAAATATAAATGTAATTAAATATTAACTTCCTCGAGTGGGGATTGAACCCATAACCAGTGGATTTTACAGTTACACTTTATGATCCTGCGCCACGACTAGCCTCTGTTTGTTTTGTTTGTTTGAATAAATAATATTTACAATTTTGATATATTATATTAATCTCTCTAACAAAATATTACATACACGTAATATATACATATACTGTATATAATATATGAAATTTTAAAGCTTTTTCATGTTTAATACACAAAAACAAAGTTTATTTTTCACTGTAATAAGCTTTTGAAACTTATTTTAAACGCTTGAAAAACTAATACGAATTTCTTTGGCTGTAATACGAGAACGTGCGCAATTTCTTGTCTACACTACATCAATTACCATTGTCACTTCTTTTTCTGTTGCACAGACGATAATAACATTTATAACATACAATTGAAGTTAAAGATAAAAAACAGTAGTAATTTATATATATTTTTTTTATTTTCACGATCTATCCCGCACACAGCAGGTAAGGCAGAGGGAACTTAGTGTTGAGACATTCCGTTCCCCATTTTCCCCTGAATTCTAAGTGTTCACCTCAACACCTTTTTCCTCGACACCAGAGACTAATATTAAACATTTCATCCTCGAGTGGGAATCGAACCCAAAAACTTACTAATATTTTAAGTTTATATAGTATACTTCTTCACAGCGAGCGGGGAAAGCACTTGTAATTTAATGCTTCTCAGCACTTTATCACAACCAAGTCCAAACAAATTTAGCAGAGGTCAACAACATTTTGGTGTCCTACGAACAAACTCGCTAACTTCACTTAAATAATTAATGTTGCCATTATATTTAATTACTTTTTAAAATAAATTGAACAGATTGTTTATAATAAAGAATGATTGATTTGCGTCTATTAATTCTAAATAAGTACCCAATACAAGTGATAAAATGGCTATGTCCCTTTTAAATGCTGAGTTATTTATTTTGAGACATTCTACATACACATACTAAAAATAAAAATAATACATGCAATGTGAATATAGGCACTAAGTAACTGAACAATTCATTAAAAAATTACATTTAAAAAAAATTTTTTAAATTTTTTTCTGAAAAATACATTGTTACTGGTATATGTACATAGAGGCCAGTCGTGGCGCAGGGGCACAAAGTGTGAATGTAAAACCGAACCGGTTGTGGGTTCGATCCCCACCCGAGGAGATGAAATATTTACATAAATTTACAATACCATACCATTTCTTCGCTCTGGTGTCGAGGACAAGCGCGGCGTTGAGTTTTGCCACTCAACACGCAATGCCTCCAGAATTCAGCAGAAAGTGGGGAACGGAGTGTCTTAACATTAGGTTCCCTCTGCCTACCCTGCAGTTTGCGCGATACAGCGTGAAGCTGATAAAATATGTACATAATATTTTTTAACATTTTTAAAGTGTTATTCCACACTTAGGAAAGAAAAATATTTATTTAGAAAACGTATAAAAAATCTCTCTTGCCAGACGATAATTCTTAGTAATTATCTTTGGGTAGTGGAAATTTGTAAAAATCTCCTTACAGAGATGCTAACAACATAAATAAGTTGTAACACCTGGTCGGTTTCCAGGAGGCGCGGGTTCGAGTCCGCTACGTTCAAATTTTTATACGTTTTCTAAATAAGTACATAATATTTTATCAATATTTAAATTTTAAAAAATAATATTTATGTTTACATAGGTACTATTTCAGTCATATAAAGAGAATAATTAATTGTATAATTGTTTCTCGCTGTATTTCCTTGAATACGACCATTGGTTTAAATGATTTGTTGAATGAATTAAGAATGTAAAACTTCAAATATGCATGCATTTCTCACAAATACGATAAAATATGCTGTTATAAATTTATAACCTTGTAAGAAGGCGCTGATTCCTCCGCATTCCGCCGAACTTCAAGACATTGTGTGCTTTGCCAGATCGGATCCATGATAACAATTTTAAATACAACTATCGCGTGTACAGATATCAGATATGGCCCCACTGCGTTATTTCAAAAAATATATAAATATAATATAATGGTATAAATAAATTATTGTATAATAATAAACCAAGTCAAGTATGAATAGAATTCGTCCACCAAGGGTCCCCTGCTAATTTCAGGAATGTAGATCAACGGGAAGTACAACTTATGTTTGCGGGCGTATGTGTATAAAAATTCTTCATTGCATAAACTTACAAGCTTGGTTTTTTAGCTCAATTTCAGTTTCACAAGGTGTGACTATAAAATCGACTGGTTGTGGGTTCGATCTTCACTCGAGGAAATTTAATATTTATTTAAATGTATATTTTCATTTCTTCGCTCTGGAGTCGCGGCGTTGAATTCCGCTACTTAACACGAAATGCCTTCAGAATTCGGCGGAAAGTGGGGAACGGAGTGTCTTGATACTTTCCCACACCACCCCACATAGGTTCCCTCTGCCTACCCTGCTGAGTGCGGGATACAGCGTGAAGCTGATTTGGTTTGATTTTTATTTCAGTTTGATACGGTACGGAACCCTAAAAAGCAGACGCTTCATAATTTTATATATTTTCAAAAGGACAGGTTAAAGCCACAAATCATGTCCTATTATGTGGCCAGAGGAATTTTTCATCACCAAATAATGCTATTGACGAAGCGATCTTTACAAACTATCCACAACACCGGCTTATATTCTTTTTGTTCGTTCCACCTAAATTGTTGGTTTTACAGTTTAAAATTCATTTTCTGTAATCTGGTTTCCCAAAGAAATATTACGTTCAGCTATTATTAATATAAAGATAAAATTTATATTAAATTAGACTAAAAATATAAAAATTAAACAGTTTTGTTAACTAAATTGTTAACATTTATCTTTTTAATTCATATACCCAGATAAAATAAGTTTTTATTTCACATCAAATTATAACTCTTAATAGGTATAAATGTAGATAATATACAGTGAAATATAAGTTATTTAAATTTTTATCCACAAAGCAAAAAAAAAAATACTTAAAAACCTATATTTTTACGTAATAGTAAAATCTAAAATAATATTTCTCATATGTTTAAAATGACAGTAGCATACACTCGGTCGATAGTAATTTTCCAGTCAACGCCATTAAATGTTGTCTATAGCAAATTACAGGGTAAGATATCTGCTGCACTTTCAAATCAAAAATTATACTTAATATAAACGAAAGTTAAATTTAATCGAACCTTTGTGTTACTAGTAAATCTAACTAAACTGAATAATAATTAATTAAAATCAAATCTTGCTGTAACATGACCATGGAATTGAGCCTGCCTGGATGCTGCACACGATGGTGTGGGTTCAATCCCAACTCGGGGAATAATATAGGATGACTTCGAAGTGCACCACTTAGCACGTAATGTCTCCTTAATTTAGATGAGTGTCTTAGCGTTAGGCTCCCTTTATTCATCCTTATATACAAGAAAAAGCTTGAAGCTGTTTTTAATTCGATCAAAAGTGTATTACGAGGCCAGTCGTAGCGCAGGGGCACAAAGTGTGACTGTAAAATCGACTGATTGTGGGTTCGATCCCCACTCGAGGAGATGAAATATTTACTTAAATTTATATTTCCATTTCTTCGCTCTGGTGTCGAGGACAAGCGCGGCGTTGAGTTCTGCCACTCAACACGCAATGCCTCCAGATTCGGCAGAAAGTGGGGAACGGAGTGTCTTAACACTAGGTCCCCTCTGCCTACCCTGCTGTGTGCGGGATACATCGTGAAGCTGAACTAACTAAAATTGTATTAATCTTAAAGTGTATTTTTTTCCTTATTTTTATACAAAATATTTTCTAACTATACTCATCCAATAACCATTGTTCCTTATATCTCTGTTCCAACTGTCAACCACGTTGAGTTTAAAGTGTATTCGAGATTGTGACAAAAATTTGATATCTATTCGCTTGGAATAATTGATGCTTTAACGCCAGACTGACCACCGCAGGTCCTCGGACGTTGAATAAACTTATGAATATTTAGTTTTATCGATCTAGGGGAATGCAATAAAATACGTGTTTTATATATATTTTTATAAATAGTTTATTAACGAACTTTGTCCATTTATGATATGTACGAATATAAAATGTTGAAATTGAATAAGAATATACATTTTTTTTATTATTTTAAATGACAATTGAAATGATCTCCATGGAGGAAGATTTCAGTTTTATTTATAGATCTTTTCCTGCTGATAATAATATTATCGATGTTCTGTCTGAATTGATGGAAAGACAGAATTTGTACACCTGCACACAAAGTAAAATGTAGATTGAGAAGAAGAATGAAAAAATATATGAATGTAAAAGAGATGGGATACTTTTGTAGTAATACAGATTACAGATTCAGCTAAGTTGATCAAATTCGAAATAAAGATGTGCGTAGAATTGCAGGTGTACACGAGATCGGTACAAAAGGAATAAAGAAGAAAGTGCTCATATGATTTGGGCACGTTGAGAGGTTTTTTTATTTTTTTTATTGTAGATAGGCAAACATTTTTCCGCTATCTCACCTAGTGACAAGTGATAATTCGAAAGTGGAGTGGTGGAGCATGTTCACCTAGATAGTGCCTATTAACTCTTGCCTTGAAACGGTCCAAGTTATACTTATCGGGGAACAGTTCGGCAGGGACGGGGTTCCACTCTTTAGCTGTTCGCATTAAGAAAGTGGAGATGAAGCGCTGCGTACGAAAAGGAAGAATATCGACGCCATATGGTTGAAATCCCAGCCTACGTCTAGTGCTCTGAAGATGGAAAGGAGAGAAAAGGGTATTAGGTCATGCAACGCTGCTGAACACTCTCCCAAATGTATCCTATAAAATACCGACAAGCAAGCTAGCTACTTTTCGTCGATGTTCAAAAGTTTGCGGCTTTGCCTCAACAATCCCTGTGTCGCCAATGAGCGTTTTGGCGCGATTTTCTATCGCGTCTAAGGTCGCTAGCTGAAGAAATAATGAATATACAAGACGTTGAAGTTGTAAGAGAGTGGAAAATAAATCTCCATGTCGTTGATACTAGAGGCAATTTAAACAAAAGTACATGTTTGATCTTTACATCATTTTAGCACGTACTCGTACATATGAAGATGTCTGTGACAGTGTACGATGTTACTATATTTTTCAAAGTGAGACTAGTTACTGTTAGTTTTGTATTGCATGCATACTAGCCACTGCACTACGGTAACATAAATTTCTACTATTAATTAAAACTATAATATAAATTGGGATGTAGAAATGAAATTGCATTGTATAAACGTTGTTTTGGCAGTGAGCTTCGATTTAAAAGATAAAATAACTTTTGAATTCATTTATTTTATTATCTTAATGAAACGAGGCCACTCGAGGCGCAGTGGCACAAAGTGTGATTGTAAAATCGACTAGTTGTAGGTTCGATCCCCACTCAAGGAGAATTTTAATTTCCTCGAGGAAATTAAAATTTTCATTTCTTCGCTCTGGTGTCGAGGCAAAGCGCGACGTAGAGTTCCGCCACTCAACACGCAATGCCTCCAGAACTCGGCGAAAAGTGGCGGACGGAATGTCTTAACACTAAATTCCCTCTGCCTACCCTGCTGTATACAAGATACAGCGTGAAGCTGATCTATATAAAATCTAAAATGCATTAAATAAATTACCTTTATCGAATACACATTTTTGAAATTTTTATAACAATATTATCAATTGTAGAGTATAATAATCTTTATTACGGTAAGCTTATTTAACTTTCTATCCATTATTATCAAATTTGTTAAAAGTTTTATTCTTGAAATTAATTACCTTCTTTAGAGATTATTAAAACATGAAAATGACCCAGTACTTCTCTTTAAATTAAAATATTTTAATGAAAATATTTTAAGAGCATATAAAACTAGAACTAAGAACATAATAAGCCTTATCAACTTACAAGCGTTCTATAAAATTAAAAACTGCAATTGAAAATATGTTAAATATGAGATATTATCAAAAATATTCTGTTGAAATATTACAAGAATGGTTTCTTTATCCTATAACGGCTATAAGAATGAAACCTGCGGCGAGTTTTTATTTTGAAGAATGTTCATAAGGAGTGAGAGCTGCTGTGAAATATTCTGTGTATTTCCTTTTATGACTTGTATATTGGATGATGTCTATTTATATCAAACACTATTCTTCTATACAGTATATACAGATAAAAAATCTTATTGTATTTCTTTTTCTATAATGAATTAATTTTGTAGTGCAGCCCCTCAATCAATAAGTCTTCGGTTTTTCTGAACAAACATTTATGAAAGCAACACTTCTTTATTCTGGTTACTAATTCTTACACACCCTTGAGGCCAGTCATGGCGCAGGGGCACAAAGTGTGACTGTAAAACCGACTGGTTGTGGGTTCGATCCCCACTCGAGGAGATGAAATATTTATTTAAATTTATATTTCCATTTCTACGCTCTGGTGTAGAGACAAAGCGGGGCGTTGAGTTTCGCCACTTAACACGCAATACCTGTAGAATTCGGCAGAAAGTAGCAAACGGAGTGTCTTAACACTACGTTCCCTCTGTCTACCCTGCTGTGTGTGGGATACAGCGGGATGCAGGATGAAGCTGATTTATTTATTTTTTTCTTAAACACTTACAAGTCAAGTTTATTAGTTAAATGTAAGTAAAGTTATTTAACATCATTTTTGTCTATATAATTATATTTATATTGCAATTGTTTGTATGATTTTCGTTAAAGCAAGTGATAAAACAATGACGTAAATAATGTATAATTTTTAATTAATTGATTAATTAAATAAAAAAATATTTTATGTGCTTTATTCACTTTATAAATGTTTATATAATATAAGCATGTTTGTATGTATACTAGCACGATATTCCACTGATTAAAAGCGAAATTTCCAAAACTATACGAGAATTCTAAAATAAATTTCGTAAGATAAAATTTCACGTGAATTTTCACACAAGTTTAAACCTAGTGACACATTTACGTTGAAAAGACTCAATATTATATAACTGTGACGTACATGGCTCTAAGAACTAAAGCTTAACTTAGAGTGCCAAGTTTTAACTTTTATACAATTCTAGCGATTTGCTAAAAAGGTATATAAATACGATATGGTATATCACTATATACTCGTATTTGCCAATTTTATCATATAATATGGTATAATTGTGGTTTCATTTCCGGTATTATGCATTGTTTTGATATCATAAACAGCAAGCGTTAGTACTGATAAGTAATGGTACTAGATATAGTTATATTTACATAATTATTTGAGGCCAGTCGTGGCGGAGGGGCACAAGTGCGTGACTGTAAGCTGACTAGTTGTGGGTTCGATTCCTTTTCGGGGAAACAAAATATTTTTTTTAATTGATATTTTTATTTCTTTGCTCTGACGTCAAGGCAAAGCGCGGCGTTGAGGTTCGCCACTCAACCTCCATTGCCTCCAGAATTAGGTGGCAAATGGAGAACGGATTGCTTTAACACTAGGTTCGCTCGGTCTACCCTACAGTGTGCGGGATACAGCGTGAAGTTGATTTAATTTAATTGTACATTAATATAGTTTATATGTACAAAATTATCGAGTCATATCTTGAGCTCTATTTGAACATAGAACTTGTCACGCATACAGATCTTCGATTTTTTTGTTGATGAAATTGAGAGAACAACATCTGATTCAACTAGTACTTGTAGGCTACCTTGGTACCAAATATTAAGTTCTAGTTGATCGAAAAGAGGTAAGAGAGATGAGTCAGTAAAAAATATCAGTTTTTAAATCTTAATACCTATATCAATAACCGTTTAAGCTACATTAATAATTTTTTTAAATACTTTACAAGAGTTTTAACAAATGTGTCAAATTTCCTATATATGCCGTAAATAGCTTATGAGTTGTGAAGGTTTCAAAAGTACCTCAAAATTCCTCGTGCATCATACACGGCCTGTTACTAGTTTTTTTTAACTTAGCTGGACACGCTTCCGTGCGCCTTACTTTATATTCATCATAGTAATATAATATATTTTTATTATATTACACGCTTTGTTTGACTTTGTTACAGCACCTACATTTTCTGTACTAAGCAAACAGCTTATGTTAACACGTATAAGTTGAGTAGATAAAGTTTGAAGAGCTTACAGGGACGTAGCTTAAGCTACATACTCGTATACTGTGTCTTTACATACTGATCGATGGAAATTTCTGGAAAACTTCACAGAGCTTTCCTAACAAGCCAATGTACATACAGAAATTGAACACTAGAATTAATTTACTAAATTAATGCGTTACCTGTATTCATATTTACCTCATTACAAGTATTTTTTTTTATTTGATAAAAAAATCTACTTCACGCTGTATCCCGTACCCGTACGGGAACCTAGCGGTAACACACTCCGTTCCCCACTTTTCGCCGAATTCTGGAGGAATTGCGTGTTGAGTGGCGGAACTCTACGCCGCTCTTTGCCTTGACACCAGAGCGAAGAAATGGAAATATACATTTAAATAAATATTTAATTTCCTCGAGTGGGGATCGAACCTACAATCAGCCGATTTTACAGTCACACCCCGTACAGTTGTGCCCCTGCGCCACGACTGGCCTCAATTTTTATTTGATAGGGAATTAAATTTATTTATAAAATATTTTACGTCGAATATTTCGTAACATTACTTTCATACTAGCAAAGTGCAAAGTAAATATATATTATCTTAATTAACATAATTTATATATAATACTATACAATTTTCTACTATACAAAGGTTAACCCAAAAGTATATATATAAATATATATATTGTACGCTATCTATTTGAAAGGGTGACGAAATCAGAAATAGGAACCAAGTAACTCCGAATCGAGCGAGGGCTCTGTAAGAAGCGCTCCGTTCCAACGGGCTTGCATACGAATTACCTTATTATCATAAGTCTCGTCCCTACCCAAATCTGATTTTAGTTAAAAAGCAAATTACATGAACAAATGACAACTATAGTAGAGTATACCTTGGCGAAAAGATATTCTAAAACAAACGGTGAGGGAAGTAAAAGATGTTTTTTGAAGGAACCACGTAAGTGTAAAAAAAAATTACATTTTCTTAAGTAAATTTAAAAAGGAATTCCACCTTTATGTTAGTCTAATTTCTTTATAAGTGTATGAATATTAAAAATACTTAATTGCATATAAAGTTAAAATAAACTGAAAATCATTGAACGTATGGCTTAGTGGTTAGAGCGCTTGGGCGGTTTCCAAAAGGCGCAAATACAAATCTGGCTACATTAGATATTTATACGTTTACTTAACAAGTAATTTAAAGTGGTAATCATCTAAAACCATACAGATATAATATAATAAACAAATTTTTACCACACAAACCTACTGAAACATAAAAAAAAACTAACATCACTTTACTAAATAACGTTAGTAGATTTCTCCACATTATATTTACCCAATTCTAAGGACGCATTACGGGCGCAATCGATTGAAGTAACGGTGTCACACCTAAAACACAATTGTAACGGACGCCCTCCCCCTCTTTAGTTCGGAATTGCTGTTCTCGGTTTAAAAAAGTATCTTTTGTCTTTTTTTACTAAGCTTTCCTTATCTTATCTATTGTGTAAGTATATAGAGTTTAGTAAAATCTTGTGATTTAGTGTTTTTATCGTAAAGGAACTTGTAGAAATTACCTTTTTTAACTTCACACTGTATCCTATAAGAGGAACTATGAGGAACCTGAGAACCTAGTAAGTGTTAAGTTGTTATTCATTAATATACTTCTGTTTCCCACCCTTCGCCAAACTCTGGAGGTATTGCGATTAGCCTCGTTATAAGACCGAAGAAAAGAAAATATTAAATGTTTAATTTCCTCGAATGGGAATCGTACCCACAACTTGTCGCGTTTACATTTGCACCTTCTAAAAAATTACTTATTTTTTTTTGTTTAATTATTAATTAATTATTATTAATTTAATTAAAAATTACTTTTCATTCTTTAAAACTTAATCTAAAATATTTTTTACTTTAAACGCGTATATCATAACAAAAATACTTTCTATAACTTTAAATACAAACAAGTGTTTTTTTTTTATTTAAACCAATCAATCAGCTTCGCGCATCAGCTTCGTATCTCACACACAGCAGGGTAGGCAGAGGGAACCTAGTGTTAAGACACTCCGTTCTCCACTTTGAGTGGCAGAACTCAACGCCGTGTTAGCCTTGACACCAAAGCGAAGAAATGGAAATACAAACTTAAGTAAATATTTCATCTCCTCGAGTGGGGATCTAACTCACAACCAGTCGATTTTACAGTCACACTTCGTGGCCCTGCGCCACAACTGGCCTTTTATTTAAACACTAATAAAAAAAATTTTTGAATGAATTAAAAATGTAAGTTTAAAATTAAATTATTAGTATTGTAAGTTAAGTAAGTTAAGTGAGTATAATCGCTTACCGCTCCACTAAAATAGCCAGCAGCCAATGAATTAATAATATAGCAAATGCATTAGTCCAACTGAATGTGAATACAGCGACGGCCGCAACCACAAATAGATAAAATTTACAATTCCAATATCCTCTTATAACTTAGTTCTATTATTATAATAACTTCATACGAATGGACGGATTGAAGTACTGAAACCATTGGCTTTTTGTTTGTGTGTATTTTAATCGGGTATGCATAGTGGTATATTGTGAACGCGGTGGTTGTAGGTTCAAAGGCTTCTTAGAGGAACTTTTATTTCCTAATTCCCCTGTCTAATAAGATACAGTGGGTTCCGCCATTCATTCAAAACGAAGTGTTTTGACACTATATTCTTACAATTTATCATATGGGGTACTAGGTGTATACCACGATACCAAAAAAAAAATACTTTAGTATTAATGAATTCTTTTAAAATAACTCACTAGAGTTCACTTTTACAGATTTTACAGTAGTTCTAAAATTACCACATTTAAAACCGACGCCTTTCAAAGTTACTAATAATTCATTCTGGTTCCACGATAAATGCCAGCAACACGCGAACAATACTATGGAGTGATGTTTCAATCGACATAAATACTAGATAATAGACGATTTTCTTAGCACGAATGACAGTATCATGACATTATTTCGAACTACTTTTACCTGTAGGTATATACTTGTTTTTGCAAAAAGTGTAGAGATTTATATAATGGGGCCAGTCGTGGCGCAGGGGTACAAAGTGTGACTGTAAAACCGACTGGTTGTGGGTTCGATCCCCACTCGAGGAGGTGAAATATTTACTTAAATTTATATTTCCATTTCTTCGCTCTGGTGTCGAGGACAAGCGCGGCGTTGAGTTATGCCACTTAACACGCAATGCCTCCAGAATTCGGCAGAAAGTGGGGAACGGAGTGTCTTAACACTAGGTTCGCTCTGCCTACCCTGCAGTATGCGGGATACAGCGTGAAGTAAAAAACAATTACATAATAACTTTTAATGGCTTGTTGGTTAATTAACTTGGACTACAGACGATGGTCGTGAATTCTATTACAATTTATATATTTAGTTTTATAGTTATTTGTTTTATTTAAATAAAAAAATATGTAAATTAACGTTACACGTAATACAAATATTACGACCAAAGTCAAAAATGGGCCCGTTTATTATTTTTCAGTTTTCGTGGAATAATTTATATCGCTGTTCAGTCGACCTTTACAAATTGACAAAGGCTACTTGTTACCCTAGGTTTACAAGAATTTCCGCCCACAGAAAGATAAATATTTTATAATTTTGAGAAATTTTTATTTATACATTCAATCTGATTCATAAGCAAGTGGAATCTGTTTCGAATTCTGGTGTCGAGTTTCGCCACTTAACACGCAGTGCCTCCCAAATTCAGCGGAAAGTGGGAAGCGGAGTGTCTTAACACTAGATTTCCTCTGTCTGCTACATGCGAGATATAGCGTAAATCTAAAAAAACATAATAAACTAGTGGATGTGCTAGTTCACAGCTCGAATCGCTTGATGGCGAGCCAAAACGGGCTTTTTTTCTACAAATGCTAATATTTCTCTATGCAAAGTTAACAAAAATTATCTCTCTCTCTCCACTTATTTAGGAAAACACATTTTGAGTAGCATCTAAATATTTATCTGGTAGGACTGAGGAAGCATATATATTTTTAAAATACTTTTTCTCCAAGTGAAAATCAAGACCAAAATTAAAATATGTGCATATTATCACTATTCTCACTTTAAAATTGTATCAAAAGTCTAATAAAATAATAATTCATTAAACAAAGTACAGTAATTGTTCTCGAAAAAAGATTTTTATATAAATTTTATTAAGATCCGACGTTGAAGATACCTTCGGCAAAGAAAAAATTAAGTGTTTGATGAATAATTGGAAAAGAAATAGCGTATTATTGAGGCCAGTCGTGGCGCAGCGACACAAAGTGTGACTGTAAATCGACTGGTTGTGGGTTCGATCCACACTAGAGGATATGAAATATCTACTTAAATTTATATTTCCATTTCTTCGCTCTGGTGTTCTGCCACTCAACACGCAATGCCTCCAGAATTTGGCAGAAAGTGGGGAACGGAGTGTCTTAACACAAGGTTCCCTCTGACTACCCTGCTGTGTGCGGGGGATACAGCGTGAAGCTGAAATAGCGTATTAGGGGCCATTAAGTCTTAAGTAAGCACTGTAGGGGGGCGGGGAGGTCTTAAGTTTGCTTATTTTTGACGTGTTCGTTGTAATATTTTTAAGATGATTGCTTATTTTTGATGACATAGGTTTACTGATGGGTCAATAATTGCAAATAAACTGCTCACGAAATACTTGAACGGCACCTTATTCGGACAACAAAAAAATAAGAGAAAATTATTAATTTTATAGAAATTGAAATGTTTTTATATATACCAGTGTTAGCATAAGTTACTTATAATATAGTAATAGGTGTCACTGTAATTATGAATACGTCATTTGATATAGTTTCCATTATCGATTGTATTAAGTGGCGGTAGTGTGCTGCGTCTTTTCCGGTGGATTTCCAATATAAGCACAAACGACACGGCACTCGTGTTCATTACGTTCTAAGATATTGTCAAGACAACTTGTCATTACAATTCATATTTCAATATTGTGACTACTAGAGTATATGTGTATATAACAAGTGTAAATAAATTTATTGTAAAAGCTGGATTTTGTTTCTGATTTGTTGGTTCGCCTAACACCAGTAAATATATGTACCTACACCAGTATCTTTAGATCACTGTCCCTATCTATCATACATACAATAATGGATGTACCGACAGTCTTATTATATTATAATTTACTGTGAATCCCAAGGATTATGTCGAAAACGCGATTGATTTTGAACCAAATATTAATCAAAAAATTCTTAGAAGAATATTCATGCTTACTGTGCCAATACAATAATTAGGGAGCAAACCTAGTACTAACTCTTCTGCCACAAATATATTTTGCTAATCTACAAATATCTTGTTTTTATTCTTCTTTTTATTATATGTAATAATATAGCTTTATTTTACTAGCGGTTCTTAATAATAATATAAACTAGTGGCCCCCACGTGGCTTCGTCCGCTTGGACTCCACAATAAATACACACAAAAAAAACAATTTGTTGCGTTCTACTACATTAATAAAGACCTCCAATAATAACTTTTTTTATGAATCTTCCATATACAGATTCAATCAACTCGTTACGATTTTATTATAAGTGTAGATGTAGATGTGATAGGTTATAGGGATGGAAATTTGTTCCACTTTCACGTAATTATTACTTAACGCATTTTCATAAAATTTTATACTAATAATATTCTATTTCTTCGCTCTGGTGTCGAGGTTAAGCGCGGCGCTGAGTTCTGCCACTCAACACGCAATACCTCCAGAATTCGGCAGTAAGTGGGGAACGGAGTGTCTTAACACTAGGTTCCCTCTGCCTACCCTGCTGTGTGCGGGATACAGCGTGAAGCTGATTTATAGTAATATAGCCCAAACATCAGAATTACATTTTGTATCATTTTGATGCTATACAACTATAAATTAAACTAGGCAAAGCCGAATAGGTGCTGCTAGTATATAATAATTCTGGATCTAACCACGTAACCTATATTTACCTGTTATTAATCAATATTTGTATAATATAACGTGACACACATACATTCATACATATACAATGTATATAAATATCAATATGCTTCTAGAATATTATATTTATGTACTATGAGGCTGTTGTGGCGCAGGGACACAAGGTTGTGATTGTAAAACGACGTTTGTGGGTTCGAGCTCCACTCGGGGAGTGAATTTTTATTACTTCATAATATTTTCGTTACGCTCTGGCACCAAAGCAAAAATCCGGCGTTGAGTTCTGCCACTCAACAAGCAGTCTTGAAAACTTAGGCGGAAAGAGAGGAACGGAGTGTCTTAGCACTAGATTCCCTCTGCCTACCATCCTATACGGGATACAGCGTGAACCTGACTTATTTTGTTTAGGTACTAATTTTAGTACGAAAACCATCTCACATATAATTTACTGAATACCATAATTTCGAACGACCGATACAATAATAGTTTGATGGGTTTTACTAAATACGTAACAACCGTGTACAACAATGCAATGTGAACGATTCCATTTAGTCCGTGCATCTAGTCTGTCATAATATTGATAGTGGCACGTCGCAGTCAATAAGCATATTTGATGCATATTCAAATGTAAATCTAATTAGAATAGCGTATGTTTAATTAATATTAGAAAATTGTAATATGGATCCCTTATAGGTTTAATATGTTCCAAAAATTGTTTAAATAATATATATGTATAAACGATTAAAAAATCATAAAGGGTTTTTATTACAACTGTGTTGTAGTTATTCGGTATAATGTTAAGTTATATTTACTTCTTGAAGTTTATAATAAACTAACTTAATACTTAATATATTCCGCATGTTGCAGGGTAGGCAGAGGGTTAAGACACCCCGTTGACACTTTCCGCCGAATTCAGGAGGCATTGCGTATTGTGAGACGGAAGTCAACGTCGCGTTTTTGCCTTGGTACCAGAATGAAGAAATAAAAATATTAATAAATAATAATTCATTCTCACGAGTGGGAATAGAACCCACAACCTGCCCCGCTTACAGGCCTTACTTTGAAATAATAAAATATTTTTACAAATCATGTTTGAGCTTTGGAAATTTACGTAAATTATACCACCATACGTCTTTTATTCCGCCTTTGTTATGTCAATTAAGTTTCCGGCGTCACTAAAAATGTATAGAAATTACAATACAATGCGGAAACAAAGGCTAATATATTCTTTGTTCTTTATATGATTTATAACCCAAAGACGTTTTTGAGCTATGTTATGCCATTAAAAGTTTATGGGTATGTTTATATAAAACTGTTATTAAGTGCGTGCATAAATTCACATTTAAAAAAATCTACTTGAGGCCGTCGTAGCGCATGGGCATAAGAGTGCGACATGGGTGTTGTAGGTTCCATCCCCATTCGAGTAATGGATTATTATTTATTAATATTTTCATTTCTTCGTTCTGACAAAAACCCGGCGTTGAGTCCTGCCTCTCAACACGTAAAGCCTCGTCCAGGGTGTCTTAATACTAGGTTCCCTAAGCCTACCCTGCTCTATACGGGATACAGCGATATAAAAAGCTCTACCACAGCCAGCACTTGAGCTAAGGTAAAAATAATTTATCGACCGGGCGCCGATCTCGTCTCCATCGAGCCAAATTTATACAACTCAATCCTGCTCACATAAAATGGCTGTAACATTTATATTATATACCATATAGACTTACGTAACTTAAGTAAGGCAGAGACACAAAAACAAGTCACCAATAAACCAATGTCTTCTATATACATAATGCGAGAACATGTCAATATAGATAGTTCAGCCAAATTTAGTATCGATGTGATAAATTCCTTCTACATTTGGAAATCGATCAGTTTTAACGCGGTGGTTGTGAGTTCAAATTTAACTCGAATTGATGTTTTGATTAGTAACTTGTTAATCGAAGCGCAGCGTAGGGTTCCGCCATTCAACCCACGGGAGAGATCGTGTTTGTACGTTATTCCGTTCTATTAACTTTGAATAGAAAAGAGTAACTTATAACTTGGCTCTATCGCAATAACGCAAAAGGTGTATTAATATAAAAATAGCTAACATGAGATCCATTTTAATAATATTTCAGAATTTCGTGTTCATGGAAATTAATCTCGAATAAAATACTGAAGTATTTTATATAATAACGAATATTTTTAAAAAGTAAGATGTGGTTGATGCCAGTTGTAGCGTGGGGCGGCAGGTCGTGGGTTCGATTGCCACTCAAGGAAATGAAATATTTGATATTTTCACTACTTCGCTCGTATTTCGAAGCAAAGCGTGGCGTAGATTTCCGCCACTCAATATACAATCCAGAATTGGGCGAAAAATGGAGAACGAAGTGTCTTAGCACTAAGTTTCATTTGCCTACTCTACTGTATGCGGGATACAGAGTGATTTTAAAAAAAAAGAGCGTAACCTAAGGTGTGGCTCATTACGCAACCTTTAATAAGTCGAACCTTCCAGTTATTGGGTCACTGGTGATGTATTGCTGACTTTGTCGTTTTATATAACGCTATACTCTATTTCCGGTTGCGAAAAAAACTTTGCTTTTTCCTAGCTTTTATTTGACTTGCCGTGTGTTAGTGTATGTGAAATCTTCCAAGCTCGATTTGACCCACTTCCCAGTATCCGATTGAACTGAAATTTGGATTACGACTTCAATTCTGATGATTGTGAAATTTTATATAATCTATATTGTTATTAATATCAAAATGTAGTATGACTGCTATTTGTGTATAAAGTGAGATTTAAAGATATATTATAGGTATTTTCTAGTTGGAGAAAGAACTATCACAGATATTTTTTTGCGTCACGCTGTATCCCGTACATAGTAAAGTAGGCAAAGGGAACCTAGTGTTAATACATTAGTGTTGAATTTTAGAGACATTGCCTCGCGCTTTGCTCCAATGCCAGAGCGAAAAAAAAAATCTATATTTCATTACAGATGAATCGAACCCACAACCTGTCGCGTTCGCAGTAATACCTTGCGCCCTTACTTGCTTTTCTCAATTTTCATTTCTTATCAATTTTATGCAAATGAAGATGCTGCAAAATCGTAGTGATTACCTCACGTTTATACTACGAATACGTCTTTTATAGTAATTGAGGGGAGTGTGCGGGTTCGATTGGCTTGTCCCTCACCCTCCGTAAAGAAATAGCCTACACTGCCAGTGTAAATGAAGCAAATAATATATTTTTTATTTTTTTTTTCAAATAATATATTTTTTATTTTATTTTATAGTCAGGATTTTATGAATTGGAAAGTTTATATTCTTAAAATATTTTGGATAAAGATAAATTTGCCTTAAAAAATTTAAGATTAAAATACTTGTTTTATAAATATTTATTATTGATATTTTAATGTTTCTCTTTAAAATACAACAAATCTTGAAAAGTAGCTCATCAGATGGCAATTGCAGTGTCACCTCTTCGGTAAAAACCCTTATTTTATCCTTATTTCTTTTTATTTATTTTATTTATATTTTTACCACACAATTATTATTAAAATTAATTAAGTGGGTTCGATTCCGATCCGATGAAATATTTATTTATATTTATATTTTCATTTTTTCGTTCTGATGCCGAGGCAAAGCGCGGCGTTAAGTTCCGCCACTCAACACGCAATGCCTCCAGACTTCGGCGGAAAGTGGGGATGGAGTGTATTAACACTAACTTCCCTCTGCCTACCCTGACGTGTGTGGGATACAGCGTGAAACTGATTTTGATTTAAATAGATGTAGATTTAGATTATATTGTTATAGTTAAGTTAGCTACTTTCAATTGAAATGAATAACTGGACGGTCTTAAGGATATATTGTATAAATATAGAAATATATGTATATAATAACGTAAGTCTAGTTCTAAGCAATGACTAAACGAAAAAAATATTAAAACAATAATAAAAAAAATAAAACAAATGGTATTTTGTTTTTTTTTTTTACGACATATAATTGCATAATATGTACTATACTATATAAATCACCTAAAATAATATAATAAAAAAACTTTAGTTCTAAGCAAAAAAAAAATATAACCGTTTGTCAAAATCAATATTTATTGCTGGCTGAAGTTTCGTAATACGGCAAGGGCAGGAGGTACCTACAGGGTACACCGGCCGGTCACAGGCGTCCCCATCCGTAGCGCACCGGGGCCGTCGCGTGTACCTCTATCCATAGTATCCAAGAAAATTGACCCAATTTAGCATTTTTTTCGTTGGTATTGTATGAATGTTGAATGGGTAATATAACTATTGGGTAACATTACTTAGGAAAGGCAAGGATTTTCGTATAATTTAAGATTTTTCATTTTTATTATTATTATCCTCAAACACTGGTGAGGTCAATAGTGGCGCAGGTGGCCGCGACAGTATATGGGGTCGATTCCCACTCAAAGTACAGAAATATTCCATATTTTCAGGAACGGTGGTGAAATAGGTTCCCTTTGCCTACTCTGCTATGTGCGGAATACAGCATGACGCTAAAAAAAATATAACAACATCAAAACAATTGCTTATGAATCACACAAAAAAAATATTAACATAAATCACTACATATAAATCGGTGAAATAATAAAAAAAACTAAATGTAATATCTGTTATCGCTATCAAAATAAGAAAGTTCTTATATTATTTGGATTGATTTTAATCGTTTCTGCCTCAACGAATCCTTATCGCCAGCTGAGGCCGTGCGTTAGTGCGGAGATTGTTCGGAAATAAAGTGAGTCAGCGTATCCAGTTCTGCTTCGAATATCCAATCTTATATGCATTTGGAAAATAATATTGAATTAGTGATTTTTTTTATTATTTTTGTTTGTAGCTTCACGCTGTATATGAGACATTAGGTGTTGTTCGGTGGGAGTCAACACCGCGTTTTGTCTTATTACCAGATCAAGAAAGTGAAAAAAAAAATCAGCTTCATGCTGTATCCTGCACACAGCAGGGTAGGCAGAGAGAACCTAGTGCTAAGACACTTCGTTCCCCACTTCCTGCCGAATTCTGGAGGCATAGTGTGTTGAGTGGCAGAACTCAACGCCGCGCTTAGCCTCGACACCAGAGTGAAGAAATGGAATCATAAATTTAAATAAATATTTAATCTCCTCGAGTGGGGATCGAACCCACAACCAGTCGGTTTTACAGTCACACTTCGTGCCGCTGCGCCATGACTGGTTTCAAGAAAATGAAAACATTAAGTAAATCATTCCCTAAGTGCAAATCAAACCAGTGTTGCCAGACGTCCCGTCCTGATATTTCCGTTAAATTACTTTATTTTTATAATAAACAACTAGCAACTCCAGAGAAAAAAAACCCTTTTCCCCGTGACAAAAACCGACAACTAATCAAACCCAAAACCATCACGTTTACAAACAAGCACACGCTGTACCACTACACCAGGATGGTCTCACCGAGTCACTTCAGTTGCGATATCTGTCTCAACTGTTGAAGTAGGACATGGCGTTCGAATCAATTAACCTCGGTATTTGAGTGTACTGCACTGTCGGTAATGAACCGAATCAGCGAGTAGGAAGAGAACATTCAGAATCGTATGCACCAATTATATCAATCACTATTGATTTTAAACTTAAATTGTTTGTTTTAACTAGTTGCTAGTACTATGTGTGTTTCATATGAGAAGATAAAATAAATAAATATAGTTTATCGCGCATACGGCAGTGTAGGCAGAGGGATTCTAGTGCCTTCGGACTTCGGCAGCAAGTGGGGAACGGAGTGTCTTAACACTAGCTTCCCTCTGCCTACCCTGCTGTATGCGGGATACAGCGTGAAGCTGGTATATTTACTATATATATACAAGTAGATTATTCGCAGTGCTATAGTGTGTGGGTGGACTGTAACTATGACTCCGTATATTTAACAAGAAGCCGCCGGATGTCTTTTACATGTCACACTAAGCGATGCACTCGAAGAAAACGACTCTCAAAGAAAGAAACTCTGTGTGATTTCGATTCGGTCAATTAAAAGAGCTCTCTTTTAAGTCCCTTTGTTACTTGTTTATATCAGGTTTGGTATATTATTTATACTTTTATAGATATAGCTAAATATATTTACAATTTTTAAATGAGAATCACATATTCGGCGTTGAGTTCCGCTACATATCAGGCAAGGTCTCGAAAATTGGTCTGAAAGTGAGGAATAGAATAGAGAGTAGACTACCACTTATTTAAAAAAAGTTTGGTCGAATAAATTAAATATATTTAGAGCATCTGTAAATCTGTCTGTACCCACAGTAGTATAGTCTTTATTATGTAAATTATCATTGTCATAGTGAATTACTACTTTAGATTGTTTTAGTAAATTTCATTGCAGATTGTTTTACGTTTTTAAAATTTGAACGTAACGGGATTTAAACCCGCGCCTACCTAGTGTTATAACACACTGGCACTCTGTCCATTTTAATTCTTTTGACATTGCATATAGTGTGGCGCGACTTAACGCTGCGTTTTGTTTATCAGAAAGAGGAAATTAAAATTTGAAATATTTCATTCCTCCGAGTGGGAATGAAATATTTCATATTACTGCGCCACGACAGTTTAAATATTTTTTTTTAGTACAAAAAATATTTTATTTGTTTTATGGTTTGAGCTAGCTAGCTAGTTAACTACTAACGATCATACAATTATTAAACATTGTTAGGTATTACTTTTCTTTTTTTTACAGAAATGAAAATGTTAAATATTTCGTTTCTTTAAGCGGGAATCGAAACTACAACCTGTGGCATTTACAGCTAACCGCTTTTGCCCCTGCGCCACGACTGGCCTTAAATCTCAATGCACCTTAAAAGCCAAACAATTCAAAACGTTTTAAATAACTCAACGTCTTCAATATGCAGCACCAATAAATAAACAATAAGGTAAATTAAATCAAATAAAATAAACCTACTTCACGCTGTATCCCGTATACAGCAGGGAGAGGGAAACTAGAGTTAAGCTCCGTTCCCGACTTCCCGCCAAATTTTTCGAAGCTTTACATGCATTTCATGCACGAAACTCAACGCCAGGGTTTGTTTGTGTCTTGGTGACACAGCGAAGAAATGAAAATATTAATAAATAACAATTTAAGCCCTCGAGTGGGGATCGAACTCACAACCGTAACGTTACAGCCACACATACCCCTGCGCATGGATGGAATCAAAATAAATTAAATTCATAGTAAAAATATTCCTCTAGCACTCAAATATCCGTGTGTGAACATAGCGCAATCAAATCGGACAGAGGCTGACTATGTAAACGTTCAGTTTTAAGCAGATTTATGCCGTGACAGTTTTCTGTCCGATATTCGGATAGCCAGTGTAAATGTTTCGGAATTAAATTGACTTTCGGACATTACGCGGAATAACGAAACAATAGTAAATTCTGATACTATATTCGAATTTTTTATTCATTTTATAAATATAGATTTGATCAATAAAAAAATAAAGAGGCCAGCCGTGGCACAGAGGCACAAAGTGTGACTGTAAAATCGACTGGTTTTAGGTTCCATTCCCACTCGAGGAAAAGAAATATTTATTTACATTTATATTTTCATTTCTTCGCTCTGGTGTCGAGACAAAGCGCGGCGTTGAGTTCCGCCACTCAATACGCAATGCCTCCAGAACTTGGCGGAAAGTGGCGAACGGAGTCTCTTAACACTAGGTTCCCTCTGCCTGCTGTGTGCAGGATACAGCGTAAAGCTGATATATATATAAATATTTAGGAATCCTAAAAATATATATATTATAGCTGCCTTTTAGTAGGTAAAATTTTAATAAAAACTATATTGTATTACGAATATAACAGAAAAAAAAATCATTAATTACCACATAATTACATCTACTTATTTTTAGCTTTATTGCGTTTCTCGCGTATAAAAGGGTATGGAGAGGGAACCTAGTGTTAAAATTTACGATTTGAGTGGCGGAACTCTACGCCCTCTTTTGTTACCAGATGAAAAAGGAAAATAATTTGTTTCTCCCAGTGTGTTTTCATAATATTATACATATATTGCGCACTTTTTTCACCACTCTTTCTTTAGACAAGTTGCAACTCAAGCTGTTGAAGTTATCACAATATGTATGGAAATTACATCGCATATTTAATCCAGTCTGGTTGTCTTCCGCAAACACAAAGGATATTAAACTCGAATATATGTAAATTAATTCTAAGTACGTATAATAGTGACAGGCTGATTCTGAATCAAAATTTATATAATATTGGCTTTATAGAGTAGAGGAGGAGAGTAGAGTGGTAGGCAGAGAGAATTAGTGTTAAGACACTCATTTCTTCACTCACGACTCAATTTTCGAAACATTGAGTAGTTCTCAAAGAGAGTAACTCAACACCGCTCTTGTTACCTGAACGAGAAAATAAAAAAAAAATATTCCTCCGAGTAGAAACAATATTAAATCATACTCTACAAACAAAATATAGATAATATTTATTTATTTTCATTATATTATCTATGGTACTGAGTTCATTACATTCTCATCTCATAAATCATATTAAATATATATACATATGTGTGTATATATTGCTCCTAAACAATAAAAAGAAACATTTTTTTTATAATAACGTTAAATTAAGAATATATTGCTTCTAATAATATTTAATATTTCTTCTAGAAGAGTACTTTTTAATTATTCTTGCAGCCATACATGTTTTTTACATTAAAAAAAATTAAAAATAATAATTTATAGATGTGCTCTATTTTCTCTTTTTCTAATCATATGTCTGTAAGTTAAATATTTGAATGTAACACCGTGTCTTCAGTGACTCATATTTGCCAACCTCGGGCAATGCAGCAGTCAGCAACACTTTTAACTTTACTCAGTTCTACTTCTTTAAAATAATGAATATTTAAAGAAACAGAATAAGCGTTTTGAATGGCTTCTAGTAGCTTCCTTTACTTTTTTTGTCTATCTTGGACCAAAAATAGTGTTAAAATAAATATTTCAATCATTGTGAGTAAGATAAGCTTTACGCTGTATCCCGCATATAGCAGAGAAGGCAGAGGGAACCTAGTGTTAAGACACTCCGTTCTACACTTTCCGCTGAATTTTTCGAAGCAAAGTGTGTTGAGTGGCGGAACTCAACGTCGGACTTTTGCCTTGGTGCTTGAGCGATGAAATGAAAATATTAATGAATAATTCATTCTCCTAACGATTGATCAATCGAACCCACAACCGTCGTTACAGTCACACTCTGGTGCCACTGCGCCGCGACGGCCTCAAAATAGTGTTATGATATATTACTGGTACTTCTTTTTCTTGGGCGCATCGAATTTCATTATTGATTGCATTTTCATTGCATCAATAATCTTGGTTGGTGGTCGCCTTACGAGCACGAATGTATTTCTACCATTGATTGCCAGCTCACCTCGTGAAATTTGCAAGAAGAGGTTCACATTATACTATACCTCTACCTCTTGCTTTCAGTATTCCCAACTACGTAACGTAAACTGTTTCTCAAATTTTCTAAATTCTGTCAAATTTTCGCCATCTCCTCTTATTTTGTGGCCGAAATAACGTATGAAGAGTTGCTCAATTGTTAAAGAGATATACATATTTATAATACGTATTACAATATTAGCTCATTAAAACTTTTGTAGTCCAGGTTTCGTAACTTGCGCCTCCAGTAGCGCAACGCAGAAACGTGATATTTCAAAGCCTATAATGCGTCGCTGAACCCTGATTTTGAGGGTACAAATTTCGGCTCCATAGATAAATATGAAACACAAGGGCTCGTACAAAACAAATTGATATTGGTATAGTAACTAACCGACCAGGTCCTGGTCGTAGGACCTGGTCGGTTTAAAGGAGGCGTGGGTTCGAGTCCCGCTACGTCCAAATTTTCATACGTTTTAAATTTAAAAAATAATAATATACTTAAAGTTATATTATAACTTATACTTATTCAAAAGTAACATATAACTATATTTTATTTACGTAATACCATTAACAAAACTAACTTTTTGACCTACAACAACAGAGGTTCTATAAAAATATAGTATTTTATACGTATTTTCCAATTAGAATTTATTCATTTTACTTTGCCAAGTACTGCGATACAATAGAAAATTAAATGAAAAGAAGTAAAAAATTTAAGCTCCGATCAATAATAGATTTGATTGCTATTGACCACTGTATTCAATTCACTTAAACGCCCCTGCGGGACGAGCCTTAGGAGTTAAGCTGCAGCAATGTAGCCGTTGTGCTATATTTCTATTAGAAAATCTGATTAAAAAATGTGATCTGTATAATTGGATTGATAGATTATTTGTTT